>VXBO01005575.1:298006-336745 GCA_013400135.1 Rhinoptilus africanus
TTTTTTAGTTCAAAGCTCTTCCATCACAATCACACAGCTTGCCTGGACTGTGACGATACCACAGCTCTATGGTGGGCTGCATTATCCTACAGAGAAATTTTACTTAATTTTTTAAGTATTCATTTTCAGTTGCTATATTGATTAGAAACACCTCATGCTACCTCATGAGTTATTGTTAATACAGATCTAGCAAGTATAACTATATGAAAAATAGTCTGTGTTGTATAAGGACAGTCGTTATTACATTCTATCAGGCTAACGCATGCAGAAGCTTGCCAATTTTGTAAAAAAACCAGGCAAGTCCTTAATT
The DNA here is from genome assembly GCA_013400135.1 of Rhinoptilus africanus. Taxonomy (NCBI): domain Eukaryota; kingdom Metazoa; phylum Chordata; class Aves; order Charadriiformes; family Glareolidae; genus Rhinoptilus; species Rhinoptilus africanus. Next base: position 298,317 of record VXBO01005575.1, read on the forward strand.
TTAAACATTTGCAACATTTTCAATTTTCTTCAAGTTAAGGACATATCTATCTCTGCCTTATATAACCCGGAGGAGTGGAAGCAAATAGAAACTGCAGTAGATATATCCTTATAAATGATGTCTTTGTAATTTTAGATTAAGAACTAGTTCAGACTAATGACAGTAACATAAAATAAAACATATTCCCCGACTTCCTCATAGCTTTTCTTTGCCAAACGCAATTAAGAGTACTGCACCTTTGAGGAGTGCAGGGAAGGGAGGGAATGCTTGATGAAGTTATGACTCTTTCTCTGATAAGAAACAAAGATCTCCGACTCCATTCCACAAGAGACTGGATACCAAAAACTATTACACTTCCGATTTTCCCCTGGAATTGGTTCATTCTTCTCAAGTCTTACAGCAGCATCAGCATTACATTCCGATCTGTGGATTGTTACATTCTTTAAAAAAAAAAAAGTTGATCTCTCAAAATCTGAGAGAGCCTTTTGAGTTCCCTCTTTGATCTGAACAAGTCAACCCTGAATTCTGAGTTACATGCCTCTGAGCAGGCATATTCTACTGTTACATGTTAAACTCACAGCAGAAATAACATTTGGGCCCCTCACCACAAGAAAGACATTGAGGTGCTGGAGTGTGTCCAGCGAAGGGCAATGAAAGCTGGTGAGGGGTCTGGAGAATAAGTCTCCAGAGGAGACTTATGAGGAGCAGCTGAAGGAACTGGGGTTGTTCAGCCTGGAGAAAAGGAGGCTGAGGGGAGACCTCATCACCCTCTACAACTACCTGAAAGGAGGGTGTAGAGAGGTGGGGGTCAGTCTCTTCTCCCAGGTAACAAGTGATAGGACTAGAGGAAATGGCCTCAAGTTGCACCAGGGGAGGTTTAGACTGAATATTAGGGAAAATTTTTACACTGAAAGGGTTATTAAGCATTGGAATAGGCTGCCCAGGGAAGTGCTTGAGGGACCATCCTTGGAGGTATTTGAAAGACAGGTAGACATAGCGCTTAGAGATATAGTTCAGATTAGTGATGGTTTTCATCAGAGTTAGGTTGATGGTTGGACTCAATGATCTGAAAGGTCCCTTCAAACCTAGGCAATTCTATGATTCACATTCATGAGCACTTGCTTTTATTGGGTCTAAAGCAGCACTTTTCTGCCACTCTTCTCCCAGCTGGAGCCTGGGTGATCACTTAAAACATATGTGGCCACAGCCATGACACCTCCCTGAGGGTCCATTCCTGCCAGCCCCCGTAATGCTTAAAAGTAGTCTTCGAATATGGGTATACATAAGCCTTCCTTCAGACCCTCAAGAGGTATTGGAGAAAAAACAGAGGCAATTATCCTCCATTGCACAAGGGAGATACAACATCTGAATCTAGCCCAGTTTTCTCCATTACATACTAACAGCAATATTGCTGCTGCAGTATCGTGGATAAGAAAAGCAACACAAACTCAAACCAAATCAAAATTTATTTTCTTCTTGTAGTCAAGGCATACACCACGATCTAATCTGAAATGGCAAACTACCTGGTTCTTGNNNAGGGTGGGCAGGGGGAAGAATAGGAAGGCAGCTTCTTCAGATATGATGCCTACAAGCCTCTTTCATCAAGCAGGGTATAGCTAAGACAAAATTATTATTTCTTCTGGCTGATTCAACTTCCCATCACGACTACATTTAAAAAGTGTCAGACTGGATATTTTCTCTCAATATGGGAAAGAAGAAAGCAGTAACTTCTGCCATACTCCTCTCCTCCTCTGACGGGATACTCTCAATTAACCAGTTGTCAGTGCAATCATATACTATTATAAAACCAGAAACATGAGAAACAGAACACAATGGTTTTACAGATTTTCTTTTTCAGCCACCTCTATCAGGATTCTCTAGGATTACCTTTAATCCTGTAATCAAAAAGACTATTTCACAATGGGGCTAAGAATTTACCAAAACCAAACTAAAGCGATACCTTTTTATGCCAAGAGAGTAAAACTGAGTTAGTTCCATCATCATAAAATGGAAATAGGCTACTGTTTTGTTCACACTGAATTGGAGAATACACTGTGATCTCAGCTTGCTTTAGAGGAGAAAAATCTACCTGCCCACTAGGATTTCACATTGAGATTGCTATCGCAAATTAGCTATTGTGGTTTAACAATTCCCTTCTTTTGAGCACTGAAAACAGCCTCGGACATTTGATTAACAAATTCAGTTCTCCTATGCATAAACACAAGAAAAGATTCCTTTGTAAAATAGTACAACAAAAGGTAACAAACCATATCACAGGAATGAGCACACCGCTGGCACTCTTTCTGAGGTTAATCATAGGCATCCAACCTGCCACCAGTGAGAAGAAACTTATATTCATGTGTATTATTAATTTGCTTACCTGCAACCTCACTGTTTACCTGAGAATCTGTTCACTTCCCATTTGTACTGGCAGAGGTTACAAAAAGGCATTTCAAGGGAAATTCCAAAGCTCAACATAAATAAAGGATTAGTTGGTGGATACTATTTTCAAGATAAGGAGATATATACCAACAGTAAAGGCACCTGAGCTAATTAAGCCCTTCTGACCACAAAATGTTTACTCTGTACAAAAATTGGCTTCCAGTGCTTTCAATGCGACTGCTAGCCACAGAACAACCAACAGAAGTACTACCTGTTTGCACACAGTAAAAGGAAAATGGAATGACAAAAAATCCCCACCAACTTTGCCTGGGTTTGAAACTCAAGCTTGTTTGATTTCAGCATTAAGTTACTAAGTTATGAGTGAGGGATGAAACAATGGTAGCCAGACAGAACATGCTGAAGTAAGCAAAAAAAAAAACCCACTTTCAAACAGGATTATAGCAACCACTGAGCAAATACTGATAAAAAAATGAAAATCTACCAAGAATACACCTTAAAATCAGAGCTCCTGTTTGCTTTGTTTCAGGCAGAACAGAGTAGATATTTGGAGAGCAGAGATCATAATCATAGGTTTTATTTAATTATCATTGTACAAAGAATAAGCTAGTCTGGGCCCTGCATTCTAAATACAACCAAATGATTATACCAAATTGTTGGTAAATATAGTCCCAGGATTTTGAAAAGTAGCACTTACTCCTGGAAAACCCACACATTTGTGGTTGATTTTAGAGGCAAATTTATTTCCCTACGTCATTCCCCAATCCTTAAAGCAAGGGCAAGTTCTCCTTTATTCCACCCTTTATAGGTGCAGTTTCAGAGGAAACCCACACACGCTTGTTGGGTTGGGTTTTTTTCTCTCCTTGGTGTGCATTTTGTACATCGATTTATCCAAACTAGGACAGTTTAGTCTGTCAATAGAATGACACCTACTGAGATTTTTTTATTTTTATTTTTTAAAACAGTATGTTCCATGCTTTCCATTTTGGACTGTAATCCACAGTACAGCAGATCCTCCTAAATTCTAGTACCATGATGCTACTTCCCTTTAATTCAAGTGGAAGAGACCTATGAGGTCTTGAGAGCTGTAGTATCCAACTATTGTTGTAAAAATTTTTTTAAGGCTATATTTTTATATGAAGACCATCTTTTCTAAATCCATAATCGAACAGTAACTATCATGGCAATTTAATCTCTCAACCAAAACTGTCACCATTTTGACAAACTTGTGCGGGCAAAACTTCATCTGAAAAAGAGCCAGTCACCAAGCCTCACTTCTACTAGTCAGAACTTACCTCGTTCCAGCTGCAAACCACCATCTCCTGTAACAATATTAGCAGTAGGCATTAAAGAACCTTACGTGAGCAGATAATTACTACTTTGTAAAGATATGATTGGCAGCAGCTTCTTTTTTGCCTCGGGATAAGTTCTGGGACAATCGGAACAGAGAAGGGTAGTGGGCAGAGTGAAACATCATTAAGTACTAGCCATGGAGGAGAAAAAGAAGAGAGGAAATTCCCTTGTGATTGACAGGTTAAAATTCTTCCCTATGGGTTGCCTAGAACACAGTCAAGTTCCTATCAGGTTCCTTAGGCAAGTTAGGGACGTGTTGAAGTATTACAGGCAAGGAAATAAACAGACAAAGCCTCGCCCCAGAGCCACCGAAAACCCCACTTTCCCTCTGCAAGCTGTGCCTGTTGCTGTGTGTAAAACTATCATTTACAGCCTTTCCCAACTTGGCATTAAAAGTATCATATCACCCTGGCTAGAAGAGAAACAGGCCCTCATTTACTTCAGAAGTGAAGTATGTTTTTATTCCTTGAGTCCATAAGCTCCATTATTTCATTAGCACAGAGTTAACACCATGGAGGAGGAAAAATGAGCTACAGTCACTTCTTCGGCACACATGAAGCAAAACAGATTAGTACGTGCTGAATTAATCTTGAATCCAGCCTTCACATTGCATAAAGTTGGGCAAATCACAAAGTATTATTTGCTCTGCAAAATATTTATAACCAACATGGATGATTAGCAGCAAAGCTCCACAGTAAGTTGGCTCCGGGATGGCTAAACAGTGCACACGCAAAAAACAAGCAAATAAAAACCAACAAACCTACAATCAAGAAAAAAGTTACTTTCCTGCTGGTCTTGCTCCCAAAACATCATGGTTTGCATGCTGGGTGAGAGCAAGCCAAGGTAGGTGAATACACAACAAGAGAGAGGACGGGACTGTTCCTTCTTATGGTACTAGCGATAAATCTGCTTAGCTGTACCATGAAATCATAGCTCTTCTCCTGCAAAGTGGGAATTGTAACACAAGCACTTAGCTGTGAGCCTGTCAGCCTCTCTAAACCTACGAATCCTTCATTCATTTATTTGCTTGCTTAAATGCCTTGTTCCGAGAAATGTATAGTACTGAGTCCAAATATGCTGATTTCTGTTGCAATAAGCACTTTAAAATTGTATTTTCTCTATGCTAACAGTAGAATTGCTGTTATTGGCAGCACAGCTTACAAGAGGCGTTTCAAAACTTTTTGTTTGGTTGCTTTGGTTTGGTTTTCTTAGTGTTTTTTTTTTTCCTTTGCTTTTTTTATTTGTTGTGTTTGGTGGGTTTTTTTAAACAAAGAAACAGCACCTACAGTACATAAAAGTTTTTTGGACATTCCATTCCCACATCTCATTTAAATACTAAGTATTGCTGTAACATATCCACATGAAGAGCTCAAAGTATCTTAAAAAACACTGAATAAACTTCAGAACACTATTCTGTGACGCCAGTCTCAACTATGCTCTAGATACAAGGACCCAGCACAGCGATATTAAGCGATGTGCCACGGTCACACAGGAAGGCGGTAGCACTCATGTGCCCAAACCAGCGTGTGACCCTCCCCAGTGCCAGGGCTCTGCGTCACTCGGCAGCAGCTCAGATGTCTCCTTGCACATGATGGTACCTCTGCAAACTCCAGTTATGCTGCTGGAGCCTGTAACTGAATACAAGAGGGGAGGAAACGCAATACGTACTAATACAAGCACGATACATGATTTTAAAGCAGGCCCCCAATCTTAAGCAGATCACACAACAAAACCTTCCTTGCTCCATGCAGAGCACCTTCAGAGTCCTCTATATAGTCTTCGAAAATCATGGAGTCATAGAATCACCTAGGTTGGAAGAGACCTTTCAGATCATCTAGTCCAACCACCAACCCAACTCTGACAAAAACTGCCACTAAACCATATCTCTAGGCACTATGTCTACCCACCTTTTAAATACCTCCAAGGATGGTGCCTCAAACGCTTCCCTGGGCAGCCTCCTCCAATGATACAAATAAGGCTGGAAATAGAACAGGGTCTATATACACATATGTAAATGACCATTTTCAACTGGCTTACCAATTGCTTAACCATTCTGTGGCTAATTAAGACAAAAGTGTAAGTTTCCAATTAATTTGGACCTTAGGCCCAGGGTAAGGAGTCAGTGAGTTCAGAAATGCTGGCTGCAGGGTCTTGGACTGACTGTAGGCCAACTGAGTGTGACCCAAAATAGACAACAAATAGATTTGTGTGTGTGTGTGTATTTACTTCACGGCACAGTTTCTTCAGGGCTTTTTTTGTAGTTCTCAAAGTTGGTAGTCCACCAATCAGTCTAAATTACTCAGCTTCCAGTGCAACGTATTAGTCCTTTGAAAGGGACACATTTATGCAGAAAATGCATAGAGTTAAATGCAGTGTCCTTAGAACTTTTAACCAAAACCCATGTATCCATTTATTTACCACAGTGGTAAATAAAGCCAGTAAATCACTGCATATTTCACCATTTATTGCATCAGATTGTTTACCACTATACTGTTTTCAGCATCAAATATTGATAAAGAGGAATCTTTGCATTTTAGCATGAATAATCTCTTGGGAGAATCTGAAGAGATGACAAGGGGACTTTCAGCAACAGAAGCCATAATTAGGACTGAGCCAACAAGCAAATTTCAGAGCTATTATTTTAAAATATTATTTCAATCACTAAGTCATAAGCACAAGGTTAATAGATACAATATGCAAAACCACACTTGAGTACTTTGAAGAAGCATATAATACTATGTATATATACAGATAACTAAGCAACTATTCAACACTACAGAAGTGGTAGGGTTTTTTGTGTTTCTGTAAACACTTCTCTTGGACAACTTTTATGAATTTCTTCACTGATGAGTTCTAAGCCTAACTTTCAAAATGTCACTTAGTTTTAGACAAATCAGTTTCACTTTTGAATAAGCTTTGTAAGGGTTATGCTAGGGGAAAAAAACATAGGGAAAGCCACAATAAACAACATTCAAGGCTATATTACACACAGGAACAAAACACATATTTCCCATTTGTTCATTAAGTAGGCCACAGGTGGTTTTTTTTCTTCTGAAACCCCTCCAACTTAAAAATCTGAGCTCTTTTGCAAGCTTTGTTTGCTGTTTAGATTTCAGTGGCGTGTATACAAAACCACCCAAGAGCCCTCCCTTGCATTGTTATTACTATTTGCAATACAACATATACGAAGACAGACAGACAGACATCTAGTTAAAGGAGAGATACCAGCCACTATCCTCCTCCCAGTCTGCTTAAGTAACACCTCTCAGCCAGGAGGCACTTCTTTAGTGGGGAGCTACAAAAAGCAAGGCAGAAACACTGAATCCTTCTCTCCTTTCTAACTCTCAGCCAATCTGATTATCAGGCTTTTCAAGAACTCTGCCAAGGTACTGAGAAAAGATCACAGGATAAAGTCTAACAGCCACAACCGTGCGATTTAAGAACGAAAGTAACTTTAAGTCATCAGGTTCAGTACTGTTTCCTCTAATTACTGGATCATTTCCTATCTGGACATTTATAGTTTTCGATTATACAGCTGCTAAAATACCTGTGATCACAGATGACTGCTGTATTCAACCACATCCAAAGTTCAAGGCAACAAAGTAAGCTCAAAGTAGCTTTTATCTTCCTTTCCCTGTAACCCTTCAAACGCCCTGGGACAGAGAGCTATTATACAGTAATGTAAGATACTGTTTGTCTGGAAAGTGCCAAAAGGGGGAAGAAAAAAGAAAAAAAGGGAAATCCTACAAAAATCCTCTGGATTTAAACAATGTCTGTAAAAAGGCCTCTGTTATTTAGCAGTTTACCATGGTTTTACTCTGTAATCTGCATTCCATTCAAAACCTTTAGAATCACTTTGGACCAGCTCAGAGCTTTAAACCAGGGATTGCTCCCTTCTTCCTACCTAAGAGAAAAAAAAGAAAAAAAAAAGAAAAAAGAATGTGCATTAATTACAAGGTACTGACTGACCTGGATTAGTTTTTATTCTGTGTCAGCAGAAAAGAATTCCTGACATCTGCATCAATTACAAGGACAGAATAGGCTGTTCCAAGTGGGTTTCTTGTGAGAAATAAATAGAAGAAAATGAACTTTCGGCTTATTTGGGTGCCTGGGTAAAACACTGTGTAATCTACTAATGAGATAGTACCATTCTTAGAGAGTCTTTCAAGTTATTTTAGGAAGACAGCAATATTTAATCTCATCAAATTTATACCTGTGGTGTTCAGTTCTAAATTGCTGGGAGGCCAGTTTTCCCTTATTTACAAATAATTGTAAGCATTTTAATCAAGTGGGAGTAAGGAAACAATGCCTACTTCTAGGCAAATAAGAAGGGCTGCAGCATTAGAATACAGTCAAGTCCTAGCACTTACATTTCAAAATTTCAAAAACATCACCAAAAAATTGCAAAGATTGCAAAATAAGGCATGAGAATCATTTACTGTCGAGAAACCTTGCATTATATTGACAGATAAAAGCAGCCTGATCTGTTCAGCTTACAAAGTCCATAAGTACCTGTCTGAGGATGACAACCACTTCTTCAACCAAACAAAAGTTTAATGTCGGAAACTAAGCGCATAGACATGTGCAGTCTATAAACAAGACTGAACTGATGGCATAATTAGGGATAAGGTCTCTTCATCACGGTTGATTCTCCAACCTAAATTCTTGCTTAAAGACTAAATATCTTTTTAGAAAGTACGATATATCAGAAATCTTTGCAATTTGGGTCTTCAGCTTCCAAAGACCCCATTACGCAGAGGATGGGTTTGAACACCTATTGCAGCCCTTCCAGGCTTTAGAAACTTTAGTGACCTCTCCAATAGGCTGAGATTTAGCATTTAATCTTTCTACCAGGAAGTCCACAGATTTTCCTCAGCTAAACCAGAACTCTTTTAAAATAAGAAATCCCTACTTTTCTTCCCAGGCACCAAATTCAATAGGCAATACTTGTATTGACAAGCAGAATTACTGCTGTGGACACCAAAATCTAGCACTGGATTTGGAAGAAAGACTAATTAGCATTTACCATCCAAACCATATAGTTTTGAGTAGTTTTACTTTTATAATTTTAAATTTTAGCTTTATAGAAGGGGCAAAAATATCAAAAGTATTCAAATAATCCCACTCAAACACACAATGTTTCATATGTAATGATTTTGCAGTTCTTCATAAAATCCAAGTTAAGACAATGAGGATGTCACCTCCGCAAGGACAGACTGTGCCTTAAAGTCTGATTAAATGCTTTGAATCCAAGGCTTGGAAGACGTTAATTCGAAAAAAAGTAGAAAAAAGGTGACAACCTTTTGTTAGTGACTTAATAAATGTTACTATACATTGTTGAGTAGAAAGAGCACATATTCTGTAAAACTTGGTGTTATGAAGTGTTTCTGATTAAATATATAGTAGCAGAACTTGACATTTAAGTGGAAAACCCACTTCCAGATACATAACGTACTGTAAGAAAAATTATATCCGATGTATAAAGTGAAGTATCAATTAGTTATGCTTCTTGACAGACTGTAAAAACAACTATAGGCTGAAATGTTTGAACTGGGATTTTCATATATCTTTACTTAGTAACAAACTAAGTCTGCCAAATACAGTACTTGAATACATCCAGACTTGAGGAAACTTGCCAGAATGTCTAACTTGGCAAAAAAAGATTAAGCAGGATCTAGTCTGGCCAACAGGCAGTATTTTCAGCTAGGCAAGATTCAGGGTTTTCTGGGCTTTGGGGTTGTTTTCTTTCTTTGTTTTGTTTGGTTTTTTCTTTTCCCTGTTTTTTTAATTTACATTCAATTCTAGAAGAATTATAAAGGGTCAAACATGGAACCAAGGAGTTGTAGCAGTGCTTACAAACACATTTGTTGGCTTATGTCAGAGACAACCCACCTTACATCATTGTCCTTCAAACTCAAAAGAAAAAAAAAGAAGCATAGAAGTAAAAGCAGTATTTTTTCCCTCCATACATTACCTTCAGTACGATTTCTTCTGCCCCCCAAGCTTCCCTCCCTCCTCACCATGCCTTCCCCTCACCACATGTTCTCTGTATTTTACATTAAAGATTTCCTGGTATGACATTATCAGTGTGGCCTTTCCAGGTCTTTTGTTCACATGCAGAGAAGGGTGTGGGTAACTTATAAAAGTAGCTGTAAAGTAAATATGTCTATAAACTTTGACAATTTTATAAAAGGCAGTTATTTGTCTGCATTCAGAAGTGACAACAATACAGTGACATTTTCCCACCATAGATAAGTAAAAACCTGGTTTGGGGTATCATACACTTCAGTCACAGCAGCAATTCCATGGCTTTTAAATTCATGAACTTCAAAAGCTGGTACACCAATTTTTATTGTCGGCAAAACTTTGATTTCCCCACTTCTCAAGGAAGGGACCCATAGTTATCTTCCAAAAATTTGAAAATCTAAGTACAGGCTCAGCATCCCCAAAGAGGAAGAGAAGTGAAAAATACAAAGAAAAAAAGCACAAATAATATTTTTTCGTTTAAAAAAAGTACATTCTCAAACAGCAAGCGAGTGTAAAAGGCTGTGTGAGATCCTCCCCAGCAGGCCTCACCAGAAAAAAAAAATCAAATCAAAACCAATCAATCTGGCAGAGGCAGAAAGAATTTACCTGCCTTCCAACAAAGTCTCAACCATCGTCTTCAGTCTGTTCACAAAAAGAAGGGCTCAGCACTGAAAAATGCGTGGTAATTCTGGTGGTTTTGGCTCACTCTCCCGCGCCCTGGTTACACAATCCCAGCTGGGGCTGGAGCTGGCTCGGATAGGGTTGTACCGCTCCTCTCCCTGGCCAGGAGAGCTCAGTGTAGCACAAGGCATAGGAACACACTGGTACGGTTGGATTTAGAGCACAAAATGACTCCAAAGGCATGATCTGAATCATATCCACGTCTCTCCATCTGTCTGAAAGATGTGTGGCAAAAGGGACCAGAGCTGCTGTATTAATAATATGGACTCCAGCCAGGCCTGAAGTGATGAGCAAGTCGCTGTCTGTGATAAATGCACAGGGAATCCGCATATACTATAAAAATTTAGGTCATGACAAAAGATTGCAGAGGCACAGCTGTATTTAGAAATGATTGTTCTCAGTGAGAAAGCTAGACTCGACACACAAGTTTCTGGAAGTGGTGCCTTTTCCCCAGAAGCACCCAGCACTGTGAAGGATGCGCTCTGAGTTCCCATTGCTGCTCCTCCAAACCAAACAAAGCTTTTGTCATATCACCGTGAGCCCCTTTAGCTTTGGGAGTAGGCCAAAAAAATCAGCACTCTGTACACTTCCAAACTGGCAACCTTGCAAAACAGACAAACTCTATTGTTAGAAAATGTTAGGTATAAACATCAGACCTGTTCAAAAGCCATCAGTCCCTGCTACTCTAGCTGTAACCAGGTCTTGCAGTAAAAGTTGCAGAACTGTAACAAACACAAGAACTCAAGTTCTCAGCAGCATTAGACTTCTTAGCTATATGAAATGCAGGCGTTATTTTTTCTTCAGCAGTCCTCTTACACAACACTTTGCTTACAATATTTCTGAGCACTTCGTTAAATGCACAACATTAACAAGAAATGAGCAACTAGGCAAATAATTATACTTGTATATCACAAGATTAGCATTTTGAGACGCAACCTAAAACCTCAGTCCTGCAACACAACTCAACCATATAGCTCCCTGCACCCACCCATTACTCCATAAATTGCAAGAATCCACCTTCTTCCACCAGTAGCGCAGTGCTCTGTTAACACTGAAGTCTGTAGAAGCGGGGTCAAGTATATCAGAAGATGTGAGCATGAGGGGTTTTTTCTTGCAAGAAGTGGAAATGAGAGAGAACGACAAGCAGCAGAACTAAACAGTTACCTTTAATAACAAATATGGTTTTATAATAAAATCAGGACATTCTTTATAAATATTTCTCTGTAAAGAAACGAGCAACAAGTTCTCAGTAGACTTCACGCTCAAGAAAATCGCTCTGTCACGTGGAAGTATTTCCTAGCTAGCAGCTGCCAGTGGACCAAGTCTTTAAATACTTTGCCTGTTTTAACAGGTCACAAAATATTTGTGTGGTCAGCTTGAGGAGAGCAACTTTGGGGCACCTTCAGCACGTTCAATTTCATATTCGAGTGCCAGGTGCTAGAAAAGTAGACCAGTCCTTCTAGTTAATACTGCCACTTCTTTGAAAGTGGAAAGCCTAAGATTTCCAAAAAGTTTAGACAGTCTTTAAATAACAATAATTTATTTTACTACTACTCATTTGTGGAAAAAAAGATACTACTAAAGACATAAGACACAAGAGAAAAAAAATCCATTTTTATATATATATCTGTACTTGCAGCCCTAAGGAAAGCTTTCCATGTTTCATTTTGAATGATGACAGAGCTCCTAGAGCTGGGACCTAATACCAAGACTGTCTCACAGGGTAGCGATCCTAATCAGGGACAAACCTTGAAATGCAACCATTTTCTTTCTGGGAGAGTCGTAGCAGAGTTGTCTCTTCCTAAAGGATTTCCTGCTGCCTACGAACTGTATATTTAATTTAAAAAACATTCAAGACAGGACATCCCATCTTTAGAAATGCTGGCTTGCCTCACACTTGACCAGACAGAACCATCTCCTGGCCAGACATCAGGCAAAATTCCCTAATGATTAGCCTCATACATAACTTGATTATTCAGCTATTGCTTTCCATTGTGAAAGATATGCCCTCTCATGAGATAAGATTTAGCCATCAACATGAAATTTTTATACAGTGAAAACTACAAACACATAAACTGATAGCCACACTTCTTACAAACATAGACCTTGAGAGGAAGCATGTGGTTCCTAACTATCTGAACAGAAACTAGACATAACAGAAACCAAATAACTTGGATTGCCTGGCTTTTATGAAGCAGAAAAGTCCTGATTTGATAGGAGAAAACTTATATTCAAACTCTTACCACCTTAAACAATTTCTTAGTCCTTCCATCATCTGAAGCACAGACTACATTGTGTGCATATGGGAAGAAAATTGTGTAGTGCACCTGGAAGTTGTGTCCATTTTTAATTATTCTATAAAATATATGTTGCAGGGATCACTGCCAAGATGTGTGTAATGGAATTTGTATTAAGCCCTGTTCCACAAAACCCACAACTGAGAATAGCTACTATTTTCAAAGGATTTGGTACCTTTTAATGTCTGGAACTGCGCGATTGGTTTTATAGCACACTCTGACCAAAGAGGCTACCAGAACATAATGTGGCTTTAATTTAAAGAATAAAAGCCCCCTGTGTCCTAAATCCAACCTCTCCAAGGCTCCTTTGCCTCCACCACTAATGGACCTGGATACATCATAACAACAAGTAGCCTCCCACCTTTCACTCTCTCCACCTCCTGCTTTCTTCAGCGTGCTGACTCTTCAAGAGGAGGACTTCAGTAGTTTGACAGATCACTCTTAAACACGCAGAAAGTTTCTATTAATATTTTATTGTTCATAAAACATCAAAGCTAGCTCCCCTTCTGGTTTATCAGCAATTTCCCCCTTTTTTAAGCTAAATTAAACTACAGGGAGCCAATTAAAAAGGCAAAACCTAACAACTAAGCTTTCTCCTGTATTAATGTCTCTAAGTTTAGGATATATCAAGGCCTCTCAGCCCACTTTTAATGTCAGCGGCACAGTTTGAAATTACTGCTAGACATACAATTAGGTGACTAAAAGACAAAACACCCCAGACCACTACAACTGTTAAGTGATCATTAATATTAGCAGGCTTGAATTTGCTAACTATATAGTACCTGTCAAAGTTCTTCAGAGTCAAGCGACAAATAATTGGGAGGTACCTGTGCTGCTGTATGCTTTGGCAACTCAAAGGGCAAAAAGTCTTCATTGTTTTGGGGGGGTTTTTTACCACTCTGGATCTCTTGGGTTTAAGGCTGCAGTCAGCCCAAGATGAAAGAATGTGGCCTTGACAATCTAATTTATCTGAAGAGTTGTGGCCTACCTGAGTAAGTAATCAATTTTTTGCCTCTTATCCTTCAATATCCTTTAAGTTGCTCTGGAAGAAATATGGCTGGGGAGGAGGGGAAAATCAATGAATCTGAAAACAGATTTCTGGCTTGTAACTTGAATAGAGCAGCAAGATAAAACAGGGAGGAAATTTCAAAAGGGGGGAAAAGCACAGGTTTTGGGACGAAAGCTAACTTACATTTAAGGAGCTGTTGACCTTTACAGTACTTAAATGTATTTTACACCCTATTAGCGTAAATAAAATCCAGTATTAACACTAACAGAAAGATTAACTGCTACCACTGCTCATTTTCTGTCTATTAACCTTGCACGGATGGCAGCAGTCTGGAGTTTTCTTAACAGTATTTGTATTTCCACGCAACAATAAGGAGAGCAGTAAAAAGCCTGGAATGTATGATAGTCCAAAAAACACAAACAAACAAAAAAACACCAAAACACACAAAACCACCTCACAAACCCATGATGAAACTGGCAAAGGAAACTACTTTAAATCATGATTTCTAACAAGACAATTTTCATGATAACTGCATGTTCTAAGTATTGCAGATCAGTAATTTAACAAATACTAGTTCTTTAACAAAAATAACTGTTCTGTTTGGTGACAAAGTCTTTCCATAAAAAACCCTAAATCTCAGGAGAAGCGATGGCTACCACTCCTGACCTAGAAAGAGCAGATGTAAAGTACACTGCTAACATTTGTAATCACAGAATAGTACTTCTATATTTTCACTCCAGGTCATGCATAGCTAAGACCACAGTATTACAGAGACATGAGAGTGTGCCCTCTGCCCAGGGCCTTCTCCAAGAACTATTATGGTACTCTTAATTATTTTTAAACAGGAAAAGAGAATTTAAACCTGCAAGAGTTTCTTTAGGATCAGCAGCACATTTCTGAGATGGTAAGCAGAACAAATGCTAAGCATGACACAAAAATAAAAATGCTATTTATAAAGGCGTATTCAAGCAATCATTTTCTTTAAAGTATTTTATAAACATAGCTAGCCTCAAAATAATTAATAAATTCAATAATTAGAGACCATCTGTCACTCCTGATGAAGGCAAGCTGAGAGAGATGGGGTTGTTCAGCCTGGAGAAGAGAACAGCAGCCTTCCAGTACCTGAAGGGGGCCTACAGGAAAGATGAGGAAGGACCCTATCGAGGAGTGTAGCGATAGAACGAGGGGTAATGGTTTAAAAGTGAAAGAGAGGAGATTTAGATTAGATATTAGGAAGAAATTCTTTACTGTGAGGGTGGTGAGACAGTGGAACAGGCTTCTCAGAGATGCTGTGGCTGCCCCTTCCCTGGAAGTGTTCAAGGCCCGGCTGGATGGGGCTTTGAGCAGCCTGGTCTAGTGGGAGGTGTCCCTGCCCAGGGCAGGGGGGTTGGAACTAGATGATCTTTAAAGTCCCTTCCAGCTCTATCCATTCTATGATTCTATGACATCCACCATGAAGGGAAACGTTCTCCGCTCTGATCCCACCCAGAAGCACTAAGGGTGAGCCATCATTAGCAGAATGCTGGGGCAGGAGCTGGGGAGGAGAGGGAGTACTGGGTGCTCCCTGCTGGTGCTTCACCATCCAGGTCTGATGGCTCAGGCCCCACCGCAGTTGCCCTCTGCCTCCACTGGCAATTTCAAGCAATGGAAACTGACCACTAAAATTTTTGTTCCAATCAGAAAGGCACACATTGGTATCTCATTTATGGCACTGCTGTGTTTTACTTTCAGGCTCTGTTTGTGGAGCAACTTGGAGGTGGGGTTGTTTCTGATGTAAATGTGATAAAGTTGAGAATCATATAATTAAAACTTCCCCTAGCAATATTTCACTCTGGATAAACAAGCTCAGCTCTAAGGCAGGCTGATGGTCAAATTACAGTTTGCAGCTTAAATGTAAGCAATTTTTTTAAAAAGCTCAGTTAGGAGAGGGCCATCTTCAACCAGTTTTAAATAGCATCTAATTGAGAGGAATATTTACACTAGAATACACAGAAAATTAGTACGGCACTGGTTTCTTTGCTTTAACAAGGAACCTTTGCTCCTCCAGGAACACTGGAATTGGTTTAGATTTCTCCCAACTTGGATCATCAATTCAGAAATAAATTAGACTGTTAGGATTCAGAAGTGCTTTAAAGAAACACTGTTTTTCATCATAACACATAACATTTCTTTGCTTCATGCAAGCCACATTTAGTCTTCCTATTTTGTACTACTCATAATTGGTTATTTAATATGTGCAAATTATTTATAAATCATGATACACGTAATTTTGTATCATGTACAATTTATTTATACAAAGGCAAAAAAGTGCATCAAACTCAAGTGCTACACTTCTTAATTCCTTGAGAGCTAAGAATTAATTACCATTGAAACAGAAAAGCAAAAGTAATTTTTTAAAAGTGGGATCATCAATATAAATAACTACAACAACATAGTTTTCCAAACCCCAGATTTAAGCATTTCAGGCCACATAAGCTTTCTGTAACTTGCAAATGACTGGAACACTGATCTCTGGTGGCACACCAGCCAGGACACCAGAGAGTGAGTTTGGCATTTGAAAACAAGTTATTCGACTTGTTTATAGCCCAACCTTTGTGATCAGTGACCTAACCACCATTACATTACAGCAGCGGCATCTTCACTTCTGATGAGGATCGGGCCTTGCTGTACTCAAACATTTCACAATGTCCAGAACAGTCTACCTTTCACCACCCTTCACTGCCCTGGATCAAGGGAGCCACCATCATCACCATCTCCTCCTCTTCACTCCACTGGACTCATGAAGTTTAAAAGCCCATCCAGTTAACAGCCTGTTGGCAACCGAGAAAGAAAGCGGGACCCAATCAGCATGACCCAGCAACTAAGGCAGTTCATCAAAATGCTTTCAGGAAAAAGGAAAATTGACTCAATGTTGTGGTTAAATGCATCGCAACGCTATCGGAGAATACAAGCCACGCTGCAGAGCACTGGGGCTGCAAAGCAAGTGCTGTGCAAGTACTGCTTCGCTGCTGCTTATTCTCATCTTTGGCGGACTGGAGCCAGCCCAAATTTCTCAAGAGAGTTATGACAAGAGTCATTACATGTTATGACAACAGTCTGGAACCCGTGTTCCAAAGAAAGATGTGCCAGCCTCTCACAGTGTACAGAGACCGGCCAACAAGTTAGTGAAGAGTTAGAAACAAAATATCCAATTTCATCACCCTTCAGCTTCGCTTTTCTCCCACTTCCAATCAAATTTCAAATCTGCTTTGGCTTCACCACCTCCTTGTATGAGCACTAGGGTTAAGTATCATCTTTATACAAACACTTGCTCCTCCTTCAAGATACGATTTTCAGGGAATTAAAAGCTGCTACAAAATGAGGCTATGAATAGAGAGTAAAGAAAAAATAACCTGGCATGGGAAGATTATATTACTGGGGACAGCAAGAACATAGCAAGCACGTATTATAGTTTTCCCCAGCATTCTTCTGGCTTCCAACCATTTTCAGCTAAAGTGATTCCCTTGGTTTGCAGTGGCTCATTTATTTGGAGCTGTCTTCCAGAGACTTCTTGGGTCTACACTTCAACTCACGTGAATTTTTTACATTTACAGTATCCTTTGGCAGGCAAGCCCACAGTGCCTAGCTAACTTCTGCACAAATAGCCAAGACCTTTTATGTTGAATCTCACCCATCTAGTGCCACCCGATAAACATAAGTTCTTGTCCACAAAATAGCATGGATGGTATATGCTGTTTATTCCAGATATCGCTTCCCTTCAGTTAAGCAGCAAGAAGCTGCAGGAAACAGTGGAGTAAGGAACAACAAAGAGACTAATTCCAAAGAACAAGATCAGGTAGACGAAGTATACAATCATCATCCCTCAGCACACAGATGTTTTTGCGTCCATCTCAGACCACTAATACAACATTAAGCCTATGAGTGCACTATTACTATGGTTATCTGTGACTTCATGAGCACTTATGATCTGAAAAAGCTTTAGAAAAGATGCTTAATTTTCCCACCTATTTTTGTATTTCTTTAGAAGGGGTGTAGCAACAATAAAAACAACTTTCTCCATAAACGTGGCACAAGACAGTACATTGCTATGTGTCTGCCAAAAGCACCCACAGTGCTGCGCATCAGGCAGCATTTGCTAACCTGAACAACCATACCCTGGCATTCCTGCCATGAAAGAATCAGTCTTAGCAAAATTTGGAGGTAGAAATACCAATGCCATTTTCTTCACTGCATTGGAGAGTGTCTACATTGGGCAATCTACAGATTTACATGGCTGCGCTTGCATGTTTTTCCTGTGCAGCGTTACTTACTACAGCAGAAATAGCATACAAACATAAGTCAGAGGAGTTATAAAACTAAATGAGTCTTATCACAAGCAACAGTAACAGCTGGTAGGCTCACACTAGCGCCATCAGGTACACAATGCAAGGAAAAACACTGCTGTTACTATAGGATATTTTACAATGACATAAGCCTGTTGTCCAGTGGGATTTGTCAGTGGCTGTTTATAAAGCCCAGGTGTAACATTCGTTTCCTTCAGGATGCAAGTGTGAAGCACAGAGTCAGTAAGGGAGGATCCAGCTGGGGGAAGTCATGGGTCTTGCTTAATGGAAGAAGATGGAGGGAAAAAAGAGAAAGGAAGAAGAGCCTGGGGGAGTTTAACTTCCTCACATCCTTCAAAGATTTCTTCTTTTTAAGGCATAGAAAAGGCAAAAAAAACCCAACCAGTCAAGCTGATTGGAGAAACCTAATAAAGCTTCCCATTTCTATATACCTTTTCTAAGTGTTTTGCATAAAGCTACTGCTAAGGTAGCACTTGACAGATATCCCAAACACTTTTGAGCATGGGAGTCTTCCAAATGGGTACTAAGGTAAGTATCATCTGATTTCTTTCAACCAAGCCTACCTATGTTATGAACAGCTGTTCAAAGGTATTGGGCCAAAAAGAAAAAAAAAAAAAAAATCAACAATTCACAGGATGAAACACTTGGTTTTTATGAAAACCATTCAGTATCATCAAAATGTTGTTAAGCTATCAAAAAAAAAAGTTGTTTTTAATCCTATAAAATAGATAATCCATAATGAAAAAAATCTACAACCATTCCCATAATTTTTGCAAATGACCAATTGTCCAGCTCCCAATAGCATCACGAGCAGTCACTGGGAACCACAGCAATCTCCCTGAAAGCGAGGAGGATTTTGCGCAGGGGGTGGGGTACTCCTGTCCCAGACCAATTTCCAATGGTTACCTACACTACAAGTTTCAGAGTGACTTTTCAGCAAACACGAGTAGAACAAATGTTAATTCCTTTGCAAGCTAAAACATAAATACACTCAATCCACTTCCTGGTATTGACATAGTACATTGTTCTAAATGCATCCATTGTAAATAGAATATAATAGCCTTGTCGTAGGAAAACAGTTAAGAAACAGTTATACATGGATCATGGTAGGGGTTTTTTGTTTCAATTCGTTTGTCTACCACTCCTTGATAGCTACACAAGCTTCTTGAAAAATATTTTTTACATGCGAGATACACGCACTTCCATCTTTGCAGCATCTGAGTCTCCAGGTCCTGGGTTTTTCCCCCCCTATAGCACAAAGCAAGCAGTGACATTTATAAATCTAACTGTTGACTCTAAAGGGTTTGACAGAAGAGGTGGCAGAAAAGCAAATAGTCTGCCCGCTCACTGGGGACCCTCGAGTCAAGGACTAAGTTACAGTAACTTAATTACAGGAAACTCATTTCTCAATTGTCTGTTTCTGTGTGCTCCAGGGTTTAACTGGAGTATCTGGAGCAGTGGGTCAGTGGGTGAGGGGCAGGGAGGGGCGCTGATAGGTTAAAGCAACACTGACTTTTTAAAAGTTTCCAGATAATCAGTTATCTTGCCAACACTTTGCTCAACCCAGCTTGACCCTTATAAACGATAAAGGTTAATTGTTAGAAGTTTGTAACAACAAATACACCTTTTTTAAAAAAACTAACAATATCAAGAATATTTCTTTGAAAAAAAAATAAGCAGCAATACGCAGTCTGGAAATAATTAAGAAAGTTCACATAAATGTTTATGCGCAGAAGTAGCAGTGATATTTTAAACATGAGAAATTAAACACTCACTTCCTAATTCGCGCTCAGTCACACCAGTGAAACATTTCTACATGCTAGTAAACTGTATAAACGCTAAGTAAATAGAGAGATGCATATGATCAAAGACTATGGAAGTTTATAAGTCAGTGCTAGAGCAGCCACTGGCATATGCCTGGCAGTTCTTTTCAGTAAGCGTTATCATAACATTCTTTGAAAGTGAGAGTATTTATGAGAATAAAGCATAACCTCTCAAAGTTCTAACTTCCAGGACTGATGATTTAGTATCATTAGAAGACACGAGTATCATGTTTTGTATGTAATAGAAGATTTTCAGCAAAATGTTAGGTCTCTAAGTGAAGATTCATTTCTATTATTTCACTTTTTTTAATGTCTAAAAATTATTTTAAGAAGAGTGATTAAAAAGAAAGCATACAGATTAAACCAAGTTTTGTGTTACTAAACATTGTACCTGTTAAAGCACATTTTTATACAAACTGCTTGAAGAACTTCATAAGCTCTTATCGCAATAGAATACCATAACTGTAATTTGAAAGTGAAGACTCAGCATTATCTCATAATTTTAATTATCTATTTTATTGTATGAATTTCTTACTTTGCCAACATCACTAATAATTCATCTAAGTACCTGTGGAAGTGCTACTACTATATATATTAAAAAAACCCAAAACACAACTACTTCAAGTTGATGGTTATAAAACACAGCATCAGGAAAACCACCACACTGCAGCAAGCTTCACTGACATTGCCTGTTGCACCTCAAAACCTACAGAGCTCACTTCCACAGGCAAGAAGTTTCTGTTTTTCAGGTTCCCCATACCTGGGTCAAAACCCTGACGTATTAGGGTAGGGAGGGAGGGAAGGTCAATATTGTCTGGAAACAACAATAATGTTTAAACAAAGACCAAGCATGCAAGTTGAAGTGCAGTGTGCCAGAGAAGGCCCTGCCACGTCCATGTTTCAGGCTACATACATGTCTACATGCACACATTACTATATATGTACATACATGTCTATATCATATGTGCGAAAGAACACATAGATAATTATACAACTTTATTTGCACAGTTTCTTAAAGACCCAGACAATCATTTTTAATGTGTCTTCTGTGTATATGGGAGATTTCAAGTCACAGGAATCTTGTACTAAATCCCTCAAAATGCACAACAAAGCATACGTGGAGAATAATTTTAGTTGTGGTATCCCTAAACACTCTAGTCAAATTTGGTGTCTAAAAGCTTTCCAGTTTTAGCTTTCCTTAATATAGTGTCCTGCACATTATCACGTGTCTGCTTGATTAGATAGATATCAGAAGCTACTGAAAAATGCAAAAACCTTGAAGGTACTGAACAAGACTCTCAGGGCAATTTCTAGATCCCTGCTTAACTGCAAAAATGTTTCTAGAATGCTATGCAACAGTTGGCAATTCTAGTGAAATGAAACCATGTTTACTGAAACAGAGATGCTGAAGGATACATGAGTCTTCCAAAAATTAAATGAAACAAGCAGCTCCTTGCCTCCCTCTCCTGTACCTAGACATGAGCAATCCTGTGTTCAGTTTCAAACTTGTAATTTGGGGATGGAACCAGTAGGAAAATGATTAGAAACTGGTACCTGAGATGTCCTAACCTCAAAGACTGTTGCCTTTTCAGTCTCTAACAGATGCACAAGCTAGCTCTCAGTCCTCACTCATCCCTCTTCACAGGCAATCAAGATCTGACTGCCAGCATAAGGAAGAGAACCAATCTTTGTTTGATGGCCACACAATTCCGTCAGTGACTCCATCATTAATGACGTTCTGCAGGATTATTTCCATTCCCTCCCCTTCCTTCCCCCAGACCCCTGCTCCCAGCCCACCATCAGCTTTGTGATATCACAAGTCCTAGCCTCTCTAACTCCTGATGCAAAGCCAAAGCAAACCTTACAACTCACTCACCAGAAGTTGCTTACATGGCAAATTAAAATGCAACAAGAGAAAATAAAGTTACCTTTCACAGACAGAGTGAATTTTCCCCAGATTTGATCTGAAAGTTTTACACCATCCCTACATCTCGCTTAATTTACCAGAACTCCTCTCAGAGGCTGGAGAGCTGAAAAGCAGCAGTATCTGCCACTGTTCCACAGCCAGAAGAGAAATTCAATATATAATATACATAACCGCTGTAGTTTTAACACTTTTAGACTTCATTAATACCTAGAAGAGCCACAGATCTGATCACATAGGCTATTTTTAGGGAAGCAACCAGTGAGGTTCGTGACAATTCGTTCCACATCTTAACTCACAGCAAAAGCGTAGGCTTCATTTCTAACCAGACTTCGTCACAGTGCTTTTAGCATAAGGGGCCACACAACACATGAATCAGAGCTCAGCCTTTGAAAGACTAGATGCAACTGTTTCTCCTCTTGTGCTGAGAGTTCTCATTGTAACATGTGTTAAGCTTCATAGTAAATTTAAAATATAAATTAATAGAAAGGCCTCTTGCAGTTAAGTATAGCTTAATACCCTTTACATGGAAAGAAATTTGTTTCTCTGCTGTTCCTGATGTGGTTTTTTTTTGAAATTATTATTGCAGCATGTTCCTTGATGCCTTTCAAATGTCAAAACCAAAGTTCAAATGCAATGAAAATAATTATAGATCTCAAAATTTAGTTTTATATTTAATTTTAGAGAGAAAGCAGTATAAACCAGCCTGAGCTGCAAGCTTTATTCAAAACAAAACACACATTTGAATGAATACAGCCCTTGTGGGAGGACAGCAATGATCTAGAAAGCAAGAGTATACAAGAGCTACTATAAGTTTTGCCACAAAACCATCAAAAACACCTCACAGCCTTCATCTAGAATAGCAAATTTTTATAAAATATTTTAATGAAACATTCAGCCATGATTCTGAAGAATGACTCAAATTAGCAGGACTGCAATTGTTTTTAAAGAACAAATTTTCCCTGAAACCGAGTACCAAACTTTCGGATGTGGGAATTTAAAGTTAATGGACCTTGAGAAGAAAAAAAATTTAAAAGTCTGATTTTCAGAAAAACTGAGCATTTCAAGATGCAACCGATTTAGTGGAAATTACGTATATTCAGTTCCTCTTTGTATCAACCATTCCACATCTTAAATGTTGGCTTTGGTTCTACAAGACTTGAGTATTCCATATGAAAAACTGGCCTCAACAGATCTCTTTATCAAAAGGGGATAAACATCTTCAAAGCTGAAATCCTGGCAGCCAACTGGTCTTCCCTCCTTATTATATATTTTAGTCCTATCATGGATGATGGGCTAAGGAGGGAGGGAAAGCTTACACAAAAATAAGTGAAAAGTTCCTGCTATTTAAATAAACATGCATACATAAAATTAACTCAGCTCTTCCTTAAGGCTAGTAAGGGAAACTCATTTTTTGATTTAAAGTCTTCACAAAATCACCTTGCTTCTTTTCTTCAAAATATTTAGTCAAAAAAATGAAAAGAAACTACTAACCTTCACTCCTGGGAACAGGTTCTGTACCACCTGGTGTTTTATCTGGCATCTCTGCAGGCACAGGCTTAGTAAAACCTAATGGACACAAAGCAAAGAAAGCGTTCTCCATCAAAACTAGTATGTTCCAGTAGGACACTCCCCTGCCCCATGACCCCCAGAAAGGATGGATTTTCAGCTTTCATCATTTCCATGTTTGTATGCAAGATATGTAAACAAGCAAAAATCCCTACAGATTAACTGCAACACCGTTCAGTAGACTGTCACCTGGACATACTGTCAGGTAGGTGGGCACAAAAGGACCCTCTCATAAATGGCAGTGGTAGACTGAAAGCACTAATTTTATCTGGTGAACTTCTGTCTTTGAGTTTGGATATTTTTCCCCTCCTTGATGAACTTTTAGTGAGAGGCCTACAAACTGAGATGGAAGAGCTGCTAACACTCATGTACTGCTGAAGAAAAGAGCGGCCACATAGAGGGTCATGTCAGGCTGCATTAAACATAAAATGCCATTAACCTAAAGCTTTACTACATTGTAGAGTATCAATATTTCTTCCATCCCAGCAGAAGGCAGAGCAAAAAAAGGCTTCTCAGGATGGCAATGAGCCTGTCTCCTCTTACGGCAGTGTTATGTACCATCTGCAGTAATGGCCGATGGTCAACATGTGGCCAACGCATTCTGATGGGGGTTGGGTATCCTCCTTTTGAGCACCTCTGAGTATTTTCCCCATCACCAGCTGGACTGACACTCCATTTTACATAATAAAAGCCTCAAGTTCAGATAGGATGCATCGAGAAAAGACAATTCAAGAAGAGCAAGGTTCTCTGCCTGAAGGAGATCGTGCTCCAAGTGGGGCAAGGACTTGACCTCAGCCAACAGATCCCATGGCACAGAGCTGCGTGCAGTGCTACAGAGGGCACAGTATTGGAAGGATTAGCAGTGCAGTCTTAATTCCTGATGAAGTCACTGAATTGTCTTGTTTCTGATAATGTCGAGGCAACAGAGCTGATTCAGTGTGCAGGTTTCAGATGATCATCAGTCAGAGAGGGAGACCTCCCTGTCTCACTCTGCAGCAGAACTCAGAATGAACACAAATAAATGGCCATTTTTTTTCCTTTCCCCTTCTTACATTATTTTGCTCTCAGATTCATATGGCTTGGTTTGGATCCTATCACCAGACCTCGAATAAAAACATTTCTGCACTAGCATCCAATAAAGGGCTGGGCTTACATTAAAATGAAACTATACAAAATATGTAGGATTTCTTAAGCAATTTAAGTCACAAAAAGTAATACAGACACGCTATACAGGGCAACTATACTTGTCATATTTAATTCATACATATATGTAAAAGACTTAGAAATGTTAGACACATCTGAGGCTAAAATCCACTACTGTATCCCAAGGTACAAACTAATTTTATTTAGCTGACGAAAACTCTACTACATATGATTTTCTACATCAGCCAGTTCATCTCTACTCAAGACAAAATTCACCAGGTCTTACTCAGGAATTACTTTGTCCTTAACAGAGATGTTTCATCCACCCAACATTACACATACTGAAGATTTGGAACTAGCTGAAAATCTTCCCTCAACCCCCTAAAATTAATAGTGATAAAGTTTATCCACCTGAAAGTCTGTGCACATGACTTCACAAACCCCATCTGGATGGTGTCACAAACTGAATAAACACATGTGCCCGCAACAGAGAATTTAAACAACTATAATCACCGAACAGTCTCAAATACCCTTTATAAGTTTGCTGTAAAACAGAAATCTACTCTCCAGAAGACATTTTTAAAAATAAATTTTTTCTTCAAACAGATTACTCAAGGTTAATTATCTATGCTTATCATGATGAAACAGGTGGCTACAATAAATACATCAACTAATTCTAAAGCTTGGCAAGCTCATGTCCAGCCCTCCGCATTCATTGATGTATGTACATATTGTCAGTGAACACTGCAACAGTTCATAAATCAAATTCCAGTTATACAGTGATTTACTAGTAAAAGAAAGTGCTCACAGAGTAACCTACTGACACACTAATGACATAAAATTGGTAGTCTCAGAAATAATTTTGAGCTTCTTTATTGACATTTTGTAGAGGTCCTAAATACAAGCAAGAAAAAAAAAAAAAAGACTTTTTTTTCTGGCCTCTTCTGCTCCAATTTTTATTTATGCAAGTCAAATTTTCCTTGTCTGAAGTAGGCCAATTTTTTTTTTTCTTCTTGACCTTCTAAAGAAGTGATAAGCTTGCTTTCGTGTCATCAAAACTCAGTACCAGAAAGTGTTGCGCTTAAAGACAGACCCCTACCAACAGTCACTTCTCTGGAATTTAACAGAGTGCCTGTGCTCATCCCTCTCCATAGAGCATGGCCTATCATTTCCAGCATAAAACCAAGCAGGATTCAAACATGTGTTGAATGACCTTGGCAGTTATAATAATGGAATGATAAATTGAAAGCTGTGTCCTTCAATTACTGCACAGAAACCAGGGTATTCATTGAAAAGGTTGAGACTTTCCACAGCTACAACAGCTTTCCATTTCAAGAACTCATTTGGATAATCCAAGGCAATTTAGAAACTACTATCCCACTAATGGTTTTGCACAGATCGACCAATTTAGCAGCTCTACATTACAGTAAGTGATAGAACGGGAGGCTTAACATAGTTATAGAGGTTGAAGAAAGTCGGCCTCTGCGCCTGGAAAAGCGCGTCTTCACAGCACTGACCAGACACATTTGCCACTCTGAGTAATGGTTTGAAGCGATGAAACAGTCTGTGAAATATGTTGCTGCTTCCCAGCTTTTTCTAAATCGCACGGGAGATTAATAGTACCAGAACAGTTCAGCAAGGTGCAAACATGATAGGACCCCCTATAGAACCTTCAACATATGTGTGACAACGCGTGTCCAGAGGAGGGCTACGAAGCTGGTGAGGGGTCTGGAGGACAAACCTTATGAGGAACGACTGAGGGAACTGGGGTTGTTCAGCCTGGAGAAGAGGAGGCTGAGGGGAGACCTCATCACCCTCTACAACTACCTGAAAGGAGGTTGTAGAGAGATGGGGGCTGAGCTCTTCTCCCTGGTGACAAGTGATAGGACAAGAGGAAACAGCTTCAAGTTATGTCAGGGCAGGCTTAGATTGGATATCAGGAAACATTTTGTCACTGAAAGGGTTATTAAACATTGGACTAGGCTGCCCAGGGAGGTGGTGGCTTCCCCATCCCTGGAGGTGTTTAAGAAAAGGGTAGATGAGGTGCTTAGGGACATGGTTTAGAAGTGGTTTTTGTCAGGGCAGGTTAATGGTTGGACCTGATGATCTTACAGGTCCCTTCCAACCTCAGCGATTCTATGATTCTATATTCCTTTAGCATTGTCAGTTTTAAAAATTACACCTAAAAACTGAGGTCACATTACATGGCACATAATAGTATTTTAAGGGACTTAAAGAGTATGGAAATCCATATATTTTGGAATTTAAGAAGTATGCTTTCCCTTCCTTCTTTCTCATTAATGCAAACCAGTTCCACACTGTTATCTGAAACTGCAGAACACACTAGCAAATTTTTTTAATCCACTTTTTTTTTTTTTTAAATAAAAAGGCCCATTTCATCACTCCTAGTCATATCACCAAGTAAGCAAGATTTTTCTTCATGTAACCCAGATAAACTTAATTCTTGCAAGATTTTTTTTGCTTTTCTTTTCCTCTCTGAGAGGTATAAAAAACCTAGTGGAAGGAGGAATGCTTTAAAGAATGAAGTATAGAACTCCAATCTCGTTTTCTGTAACATACCAACTTTTTAATTAATCAAAAGCCAGAAGTCAGTGTTCAGCATTCCTTTCTTTATTTATTTATAAAGTTCCTAGTTTTAACCTAGGAAGGAAATCTCTAACAAATACTATTCATCAGACTAGGAAAGTAAAACTCTCTCTCTTTGCAGTAAGGCCAAGCAGGACTTGAGTAAAATCCAGCAGAGAAGCAGCACTTGAGGTATAAGCTTCCTAGTAGGATGTAAAAAAGTAATTCTTGCTCGCTTTCTGTACAAATAATCCCCACTTATCCAACCAATCTTATTGCAATCTTTGGGATACTTCTACTAATAATTTTAAGATGATTCATATCAAGTACCTTATAAAAACAGTCCCGTTAGACACTTCCCAATACTCTTGTAATATAATTATTGATATATCTTTAATTGTCTCTGCATCTTAGGGTCAGCTATTCTAGTAGTCCACAGGGTACTTGCTATTTCTGAATTCATCACTCAAAGCTGCTACCTACTGCTTACTCCTCTGAGTGCTTTTTCACAGAGCATCCCTGTAAGAGAACTTGAAATACATACGCATTCATAATTTATGAATAAACACAGCCATACTGTTCACATTTCTTAATTAAGCAAAACTCTTTAACAGTAACCAAAAACACTCAGATGTATGGCCATGCATTTTCACAGGCCTTAATCAGCCAGGGCCACCCAAACTGGCATGCTGGGAGGTCCTAGCTCAAGAAATTTGTTCCTTCTAGTAGATTGGTTTGCCGTTAAAATCCCGAGCTGCTAAAAATTGCAGATCAGCTTTAATGTTATGAAAAAATAAGATTTCAGTTCCTTTAAACACAGGACCTACTCAATAGCATGCTATAGCTGAATAGAAAAACATTCAAACTTACAGCACATCAGTGACTAAAACACACTTCAAAAAAAAAAAAGCATGCTCATGAAAAATATGGATTACCCGCATTTCACACACATAGACTTTGACTCTTAACTGTACCTTGCAGAAAATATATGAAGGGTTTCTAATTATTCAGAATAACTATTAATTGAAGTATCATAACTTTCAATTT
The DNA here is from genome assembly GCA_013400135.1 of Rhinoptilus africanus. Classification (NCBI taxonomy): domain Eukaryota; kingdom Metazoa; phylum Chordata; class Aves; order Charadriiformes; family Glareolidae; genus Rhinoptilus; species Rhinoptilus africanus. Next base: position 326,519 of record VXBO01005575.1, read on the forward strand.
CAAAGTTTCATAAAGAAATTTTCATTAGAGAGAAGACTTCTGTTCCTAGCAATTTATTCCTGTACTCTAAAAAGGCCTCAAGCAGCTTGAAAGAAACTATTGTTCATCATAAGTCTGTTTGCAGTTGTAACTATGGAGTCCAACTATGTATTTATGTTGAACAATGATCATCACTAACCAAAATCTAACCTGAACCTCCTCCTTTGTGTCAAATCCCTGGCCCCTAGTCTACATCTGTTCCAAATAGCTGGAAGTGATCATATTTAAGGAAGTTGGTTGGATTTCTTCAAAAATTTTTCAAATACAGTGCCTTAGACAGACACTGCATTTCTTTCCCATCTTCAGATGCACAAGCAGCGTTAATATTAAGACTCTGCTGTGGCCACTTTATTCACGATTAACATACTCGTTCCTTTAAAACACTGTATTATGTTTTTAAATGCAGCCTTGTACAGTTTAAATAGTCAGTGCTTTATGAATACAGATCAATACATGTAAAACAACTGAAGCTCCACGCTATACACTGTGCTGTTAACAGTAAAGCCATCTGCTGATTTATTTTTAAATAGTATTTGGATGAGTTCTTCTTGCTGCAATTAAAACAAAAAATTGTAAAAGTGGGTGGGAAGAAAAGGGATATTAGTATGGTTTTTTGTCGTGAAATATTTTGTAAACAAACAAGGACACTTAGATGCCCACACACAGCCTGGCCAGATTGCCGCCCTTCTCAGGTGAATAGTATGGGACATTGCATTTCTCTATGCAGAACCACTCACAGATGCCCAAAACCAGCACATAAAGTCCCTGGTTGCAGGATGAACTCCAGACTCCAAGGAAGGCTATGGCAAAGTTCTCACCCACATTAACATGACCAGAACTTGACATTTGGCTGTTAAATACTGCATATATATCTTTGTTAGAGACTAAGAACATCCGTCCCGGATCTAGTTTTTGCCATTTGTTTGCCTACAAAATCCCTTCTGGACCAGAAGAATTGCTGCTCTAAATCCCACGAGAATAGCTTTGATCCCAGGTCACATAAACCATAAAAGCAAGTTTATATGCTAACACTAACACAATTCTTTCACATGAACTAAGAAGTGACACTGAAAGAGACTCTAAATAAGATGGACAGAAAGGATAGAAGTTACGAGGACACAAATAACTGTATGCCTTCATGCATTGTTGCTGCTCCTATTCACCACCACCCCTCAAGCCCTTCTAAGTAACATAGTAGTACCTGTTTAAGATTAAAGTGTTATTTCATGTTAATATTTGTTCCTTCAGAAATGCACTGAATTCTAATGGCTCCTTTCATTCCTTTCCAGCAGAGCTCTGGATGTGGGTGTGAGTAATGCCTTCCTTTCTCCAACCGTCCTCTCCTTAAAGTCTCAGAAAAACCTCTCAGCCTTCCCTCCCGACACACATCTACACATACCGAGTTTTTGGTTGGTTGGGGGGGTTTTTTGGGTAAGATGATACACATTTTGTGGATTTTCCCAAACAATGCCATCCTTGTACCTTCTTTTCCACAGACAGGACAGTAACAGTGGTACTTAAGACAACGGCACCAAGAGATAGGCTGGTCCAAACAAGACCATCAGTGTTGACAAGAAAGAGCGAAATCTCCTTTGCAAATTGCCTGCACTATCAATAAAGTCATAGTAACATCAATCTCCCTCTTGCCCCCTTCTTCCGAACAGTATAAATCTACAGCATTCTCTGCCTAGTTTCTGGAGCTAATAATCCATGTTACAGCTGCAATTCAAAAAAAACCCTCACTTTTGCCCATCAAGTAACAACCAAACCACAGAATCCCTTTGTCACTTTCATTCTGCTTTACTGTAATTCACTGTGTGCAAACGTGAAAAATATCACAAATGTTCTAGTATAAGGAGTGAGCTGTCTGGCTCCTCTATGGTCTAACTGCTATGCATACATCTTCTCCCTCCTCCAGTCTCTGCAATAGCTCTGAATCTGTTCCCAGCGCTATCCCAAGGCTTTGGTCGTGGCTTTCCAAACCCACTAAAAGATCAAGTTCAGCAGCTAATCACTGTGTTTCAGTCTGCAAGTCAAGACAGCGTGTTTATTACAAAGTAACACAGGATACAAGGTCTAGGAGGGAACGTGACATGATACCTCATCCTCCAAACTTTGTATAGAATGAAATTCTTGAAAAGATGAGACATACTCAATGTTTGGTCAGCGTCCAACCATGCTGCAAGACTCCTTACTCAACAACATACACTGCTACTGTGCCAAGTGAAACAAAGAGGAAACAGTCCCCACAGGGTCTTCTGGGAGGAGGAAGAGGGATCAAAACCTTGACTGACACTCCCCAAATACCTTTGTGAAGCATAAGTTCAAAGCCTAAGCAGAAAGATGTCAGTTTTAATTGGTGAAATGTATGCATTTACTTCTGATGTATTAACTCTGTGTTGATCACAGCAGTTTATCAGCTCAGGAGAAGAAATAGCTTTCAAAGCCAAGCCATTTCAGTACAGGTTGTATGAAACTAACATGTATCATTAATCACTGTTATTTTTCTTCCTGTAAAAGTGAACTATTAATGAGTATTTTTGAAAATATCCTCTCTCATACATGCAACTTCATTCAAGATCAGCCCTACACTGTGTATAATCCTGTCATACTACAGAAAGCTGACAGAAGAGAGCCCGTGGCCTCTCCGGTGGTGCTAGGAAATCGTGGCAGCGTTTTCCCATGATGATGCATCTCTGCCCTAGAAAGCCACCTGTTCCAGCAGAGCTCCCGCAGGTGGCACTAGCTGCTCCTCACAGTGTCACAGTGATCTACCTGCGGACAAACCCCAAATGCTTGTAGCAGAAGCTGTCTCTCCCTTCTGGTCAGCATGCCAAGCTACTGCTACAAATCCTTCTAACTTTCTGGTACCCAAATCGTCCTGCTTCCTTGATCAAATCTGGATTTGGAGTTGGATAGCCTGACAGCTAAGCCACCATACCACCTTTTGCTTATTTCAAAACTTCCTATCATCAGAATAAACCACAGTTCTTTTCTAAAGCACTAGGCATTGTTCAAAATACATACACATAAATTGCTTCTCTTACGCCTTTGTATAGCGCAGTTAGTCTCAGCAGCCCTCCCAGGCCTTTACAAAAGTTAGAAAAACCCCACACAAACAAACAAATAAAAAAATCCATCAGAAGACCATGTTTCACTTACACACAGTCAGTCTGTCACTTTGGATGCTTTCTTTTGAACCTGAGCTTGAGAAATTGGACAGATTGGGGTAAGGTGGCTCAGCGCAGGACACACCTGACAGACACTCTGATGGAAAACACAGAACAGCAAGACAAGGAGGTCAGTTCCAAAATATTTAGGGACTTAAAGGCAAGTCCTAGCACATACTGTATGTGTACAGCAGTAGCAAGTCATAGCTGCCAAGACCAGCTTTCATATCATCATAACACTGCTGTCATCTACTCAGAGAAATCTACTACTCAACAAGCAAGTAAGGTACTCTAAACAAATCATCTTCTGAGCGATTTGAGCAGTAACGGCATGTAATGCATCATGCCTGGTTACTCTGCAAAAAATAACCAACAGCATAGTTTTTCATTATTGAAACTAACAAAGATGGAGATGAAATATTTTAATTGAGATACCATTACATTGTTTTCTGATTTAAATTTTTGAGATAATAACAGTTCTACTGTTAAGTGCTAATTAGGGCCACACAAAGAAAACTGAATTCAAAATAAAACCATTTAAAAAAGAAAACCAAATGCCTCAGCACAGACAAGAGCACACAGTTCAACATTTTTACTAGTAGAGTTTATTTCTAGTGCCATTAAATTGTGTCTCTTCAGCAATGCCCATACGAAGTGCTGAAATAGCACAAAAAAGCATTATGCATGTACATCAGCTACAGCACTAAAAAGACTGAAGGATTTTAGGGTACAAGTCTTCACATTGCAAGAACAGTCAAACCCATATCCAGAACCAAGACAGCTGCCAGAAAAAACTACATGACTTTTTCCTCAACAAATTGCCCAATACTGTAAGAACTTACATAGTCACTTTATCATGTCACCACCCAAGAGAGTTAGAGACAAAACCAGTCTCTAGCCATTAGCTCTACAGCTGCACTTCTGACTTGCCCAGTGTTGACCCCTCCAACACACACAATCCAGGTAGGTGACTTGATTAAACAAATTTTTTTTTTTTTAATCTACATTCAGTATTTTCACTGGTCACTAGCATCCCCTCTTCTTACAAGATGTTTTTCTTGAAAATCTTCTCATGAGAAAACACAACTGCAGATGCATTAGGTCTTGGTTTCCAATAGATTTAATGCTAGTGAGGTGCACAGGACAAACCTCACTACTGGTCCAAAAACTCTGGTTTAATAGATTAAAAAAAAACCTATTCCACAGCTGGATATGAACCTGTCAAACTTCAGTAATAACAAAAGTTGCTTTATAGTGCACACTACTAAGGAAAGAAAACTAAAGAGGAAAGAATTTCAGCAGTGTTGATCTCAGAATTACTCAAATTCCTTTTCAAAGCTCTGAACTTTGCTACAGTTAGGAGATGCTCATTTGGCTAACAATCACACAGATGGACAAACGCAAAGTTTCCTTCTTTAGTCTTTTCCACGTTCAAGTCTCCAGTGCTCAGCAGCTGCAGCTTTAGATTCCTGATTAAGGGCAAAGGCTGCTGATGCTCCATGGCACTCTTGAACTTAAAAAACAAAACAAAAAACCAAACAAGAACCACCAACAAAACCTCAACAACAATTTAAAAAAACCAACCAAGGAAACAAGAGCAATAACCCAGCTAGCACTGTAACAGTCATTTTGTAATCCCATTTCTCTGTTAGACTGGAAAGAGCAAACAAAACCAAGACTCCAGATTTCTGCCTGGCATACACAGTAAAGAGCCCCTGATACCTGCTTTCACAGGCTTTAAGTCTCTTCCAAATCGCTGTGCTATTGCAGATGTTGTATGGTAGCACTGTAAGAGATACTTCTCTTTTTGCTTGATGCCTGTGCTTAAGATATCACTACACTCTGTCTTGGAAATGACCACTGTTGTGCAAATTCACCATTTCACCACAGGCTCAAGTAATGCAGGAAATAAAATCAAAACAGGCTGGGAGGAAGCAAAGCTGTTGTCAGAGGACAAAGAATCCAATCACAGCAAACAAGTCAAATAAAAGTAAACAATAATCACAAAGCCTTAAATGAACTCGAATCCAGTCCCACGTGCTGCATAAATATTACAGTGATGGATAACATACCAATGGATTACAATTTATCGGAAGAATTTTGTTACTATGGGAGAAACACACTCACTGCGTCTGCATGGATTTCACCTTCTGACACTTCCTTTTCACATTTCCATTTCTGTTACGGGAAACTAGACACCCAGCTAAAGTTCACTAACACCATCACACTTACTTTATAGAACAAGGCAAACAGCCTTGCCATCCACTTAGTAAGGACATCAGACTGCGTGTAGTACTCAGGGTAGTCCCCTTCTGAAGTCACAGGGCTATGATAATAATGGCATTTGTTTTGGTTTAAATGAAAGCTTTACAGTCCTCTTACAGAGAAACTCCTGATATTTTAAGGTCAGATGAAAAGCTAGTATCTACAGGATGAACAAAATTCGTATGTATTTTAACTTTGTGTAGGGACAGAGTCAAGGCACTGAGATAGGGAATGACGTCTTCCTAAACTCATGTAACCAGTATGCAACGCAAACCTTGAAACCGCATTCATGGACAACTTGACAAAGAGATAAGGTGCATCCAAAAGCAAATAAAGACCACAGAACAGCCCAATGCTTTTTAAGAGTATAAATATAGACCAGTCTATTTCTAAGTCAGCTGCTTTAGGGGTATTTCTTCTCTCCACTTAAATACGTGTTTCTGAAGGCTCCCTGAAAAGAAAAGAAAACCACAAAATGTTGCTCTGCACCAAATCACAATCAGAAGTTTATTCTCTCACGTGCACATTTTTCAAAGCACTGCTATTTTTCTTCCCATTTCACTAACAACAGAGCAATCAGTATGCATTAGCATTAACTCCAATTAGGCTGTTTTACCTCTTCTATAAAATGCTTGTAGTATGTTTGGCTTCACTATATATTTTCAAAGAAATAACTTCAGACCTCATTAGGGAAAAAAAAACACAGAACTTCCGAAAGATCAAACTGATGAAAGACAAAAATGTCAGTGCTGTCCAGAAGGTCCATTTACTTCATTAAAAATTTTCCTAAACAATGTGAACTCCAAGTAAACAAGAAAGAAAGATAATTTTCCTCTCAAATGTAAACTCTTTTGGAGAGCTAGAGAAAGGAAAAAAAAAAGATACAAAGGAATGTTTTGTTTGGCATTGCTGATGCTTGTTCACTAAGGGAGAGCCTACTTAAAACCAGGATAACGGATAATTATCACTTTACACATGGATCCTTCGCTAGTTTTCTCTCCATAACATGCGGTGACTCCATTCTGTGTTGCAAGGAAAGGAATGGGCACAGACTCACTGTCAGGAGAAGGGCTCCTACAAAGCCCATTAGTGTTTCCTTCAACTGCATTTGGCCGAGCACGGTGTTACTGCTGAAATGAGAGATTTACACATGGGCTTTATAATTATTAGACAAGTAATACTCAGTTGGCTTTTCCAGAAAGTGACATTTGAACGGTGAGCCGAAGTACAGCCATGCATAACAAAGTTACTTACATATACCCTGTGAAACACGTTTTTCCCCATAGCTATCAGAAAAAGCCCATTTAACTTTTTGACTACAGTAAAGTGCGATTAGTGAAAATTTCTGGGGTTTTGCTCCCATCACAGAGTAACGTTAGTCCACTAACACAGCAAATAGCAGAAAAGAGTCAATGGTTACAGCTTTCTGAGACCTGACACGTTCCAGTCGCCCTAACGCTGAGCCTGGCTGCCCCCCTGCTCCAGGCCTGGCTCAGACAGGTGGCTGCAGGACCAACTCATGCTCCTCCAGCTTTTCCTTTTCCTTGCTTTGAGGGATATTCACATCTGTGCCCATATATACACACACATAGGAAAAAAAATAAAGGAAACTCATAAGAGACAAACTAACAGCGCTGTGCACATTCACTTGAAGTTTGTTCGAATGAATGGTTTCATAACTCAGATTGGGACATTTCCTGTAAAAACACTACATTATTTATCGAGCCACTCCAGAGCGCAACTGTTGAAGCATGGCTTGCAAAAACCATTATTTTCTAGAACCAAAGTTCACAGTTATCTACAGAATGCTCTAACTGATGACGAAGAAGCAGCCAGGACCCTCTCACTGTATATTATCTTTGAACAACGTGTCCCTAGTTCAGCAGAGTTCTCTAACTGCAAGCTTAGTCCTATTCGCTTTTGTGGCATTGAAATGCATGTGTACTGCAGAGCATAGAGAAACTGTAAAGTCTCAGATAACATTCATGCTTAACCTTTGGCAAACCACAGGTTTTGTATATGCATACCTAAATATAAATACACGTATATATATTTTCACTATAAGGGACATGGAATATTACATTAAAATATGACTAGAAAGGGAAAGGAAGTGATTTCACCCACCTAAGATCAACACAAGTAGAAAGCCCAGGAGACTAAAGCTGGCAAAAGGGAAACCACACACAGCAACAATCTTTACCTTGCCACCATTTCCAAAGGAATTTGAATGAACATTTTGACAGAAGCAGCTGACAAACTCATGAATAAACATTTCTTTTGGGTTAAAATGCTGTATTCTCTAGACAGGCAAACTCGCTCTGTAATGTCATAAATGTACAAAGTTTCTAATCTCCACAGCTTTCTCAGAAAAGATGGATTTATTACTAAATAGTACATCGCCAAATGCAGACTTTACTTGCCCCATGTGAGAACACTAGTTCCATTCAGAAAAAAACATGGGGAAAAAATAACATCACTCACAAATGTTATAGTTGGAAATGTAATTTCCTTCAGCTGAATGTTGTTCTCCTTTCTGCACCAGTCTAGTTTGAGACATGGTTTGAATAAATCAGTTGTTTATAAGTAATTTTCAACAACTGCGTGGAATCTCAGCCATTGTGCACCTTGACAGAACTTCCATTTACCTTCTTGGAAAACAAAACAAATAAATAACTTAGACTTAGCTTTCAAACACAGAAACGAGGAAATACCTATTTTGTACTAAAATAATAGTCATCTGACACTACCTCATGGACAGCTTATAAAAGAGTATACCAATGTTGAGAGTCTTTTAGAGATTTGTGAGATTCTCGAAACTAGTGATTCATAGTAATTCATAACTTGTGCTAAGACAGACCTTTTCTTTGATGAACTGCATGGTTTTCTGTAGCTTTCCATAAGATAGGAGAAAAATCAGCCAAAATCCTTTAGTGTTTTACATCAAAAGCTATTTCAAGGACTGCGAGAATTAGGAAACAACATGTTTGAATCGATGTTATTAAGGGGTCGTCAGAGTGTTTCCATTAACTTTACCTTACAGTATAGAAGATGTTAAGATTACAAAGCTTTCTTAATTTCTACACTAACAGATACCTTTTGCCTAGAAAAGGAGTCCAAATTCTCTTCACCTTTTCCAACCCAAAACAGTTTGCACCAGTGATGAAGGTCACAAAATCACAGAATCACAGAATCGTAGGGTTGGAAGGGACCTCTGGAGATCATCTAGTCCAACCCCCCTGCCAGAGCAGGGCCACCTTAGAGCAGGTTGCACAGGAACGCGTCCAGGCGGGTTTTGAATGTCTCCGGAGATGGAGACTCCACCACCTCCCCAGGCAGCCTGTTCCAGTGCTCTGCCACCCTCAAGGTAAAGAAGTTCCTTCTCATGTTGAGGTGTAACTTCCTATGCTCAAGTTTGTGCCCATTCCCTCTTGTCCTGTCACTGGGCACCACTGAATACCTTTCTTACTTTTCCATTTTAACCACACTGAACAGTGAAGCTTCTTCTCCTTCTGTATAGTTAGTAGAGAATCGCAAACAAATCATGCATTCAGCAGTCAGCTTTCCCTACTCTAGCTGGGATGCTAGAATTACACATAAAGGGCTGTCCCTCGTCCTACCTATTCAGGGAATCATTTAGGTTGGAAATGACCTCTAAGATCACCGAGTCCAACCGTAAGCCTAACACTGCCAAGTCTGCTACTACACCGTGTCCCTATTCCTGCCAAGTAAAACTTTACTAGAGCAAAAGATGCATCATGTGTACTTCAACAACACTAGAAGGCAGCACGAAGAGTAATGAAGTATTTCACTGCTATCCTGAAACAGAAAGTTATGAAAAAGAGCAGAGCTACATAAAGGATTTCCGTTTTCCTTTATTAAGCAAGTTAAAGCCAATATAATTCCCCAAATTAAGTCAAGAAGTTTCAAAAGACATGTAAATATTACGCTTTGTATTAGGAGTGTGGAGGGATGCAAACAAGTTAACTTCACAAATCACTGTATATGCAATACAGGTGGGTATACCTTTCCAGTTACTGCAATTTACGTAAAACACAGAACATAAAATCAGGCCACAAAAATACAACAGACAACTCCTGAAGAACCTATTTTTAAGAGGCAAAGCTTTGCATGTCATTGGTCATTTGATCTAGTACTGGAAATCAATGCAAATAAGGACAGAGTGGTAGGGGGATGCCCGTATAGTCTTGACTAAAGCAAATATTCAAGGGGATATTACTCAAGCCAGTACCAAGAGCTTCAGCCAGTTTCCAAAGCCTTTTGAATTCTCAGAACTAAGCCCAGTGAATTCAGATGAAAGTTCCTTTTCTTCCACTTTTAAGGGAAGAAATAACTTAAGTGAACCTTTTGCAAAACAGCCTCGCAAGTCCAGTGATTGGGGAACAAACCTAAAGCACTGCCAAGTCACGCCACTATGCATTTATAAACCTTAACGGTTTATTCACATATTAAGTACTGACATACTGAACCAAAAGACACAAAGGTATTCCAATAATGCTGTGTCGAGTTATGTAATTCCATCCTTGGTAGGCAAAAATCCTGGTTCCTCCATTCTTGCTGCCTAGCCCGCATTTTGTGCTCGGAGGAACAGGGGCACACGGGACGCATACTAACGACACCGAGTTTCCGCTGAATCTGGCGGGAGGCATGGTGAGGCGAAGGCACCACCTGGCCCGGCCTCAGCTCCGAGATGATGTCAGCCTATTCAGCAGGGCAACAGGAAAAAAAAAAAAAA
>VXBO01005575.1:336758-383465 GCA_013400135.1 Rhinoptilus africanus
AAAAAAAAAAAAAAAAGAGGTCCCTGCTGTACTTCAAACACACAGAAAGGGCCATGTATTTTACCACAAAAAGCAGGAAACCACTCTATCTCATCAGCAAAAGAGGTTCTGCAGCCCTCTGAGCCTTACTGCAGCATTTAGTCAAGAGGAGTAGGTGGAGGATGAAGCATTTGCTCCCTTTAGATTTGATGGCAGTTACTCCATCTCTCTGCCACCCCTGTCACTGTCCCCACCGCCTGTGCAGTATTCCTGGGGGTATCACCAAATCACCATCACTTTTTGCCCACGGGTCACCACTATGTGCTGACCCACCACGACATATCAACTTAGCAACTGCCAAGCCAGTTTCAAATTCTTCTGTTTCTTTCTAAAACTTTTTTATCACCCTCCATTTTTCCCTACAAAACAATCCAGAAATTAATTTTTAAAATAAATAACAGCAACATTGTAGAGCGTGCTTATGCCTGTGAGGGACTAAAAAGTCTGCACAGCAGAGAAACGCTGACTGAGAAGCAAATGTGCTCCCAGCAAATAAAACGTGAACCTTGATTTTCCCCATAGTGAAGACATTCACAGTATCACTGGACCAGCCTACAGATTCTCTGATGCTGAATAAAGGCTGAGCTAACATCACAGAGCTTCATCACTGGAAACACAAAGTCTATACTTAAATTAATGCCCTAAACATGCCCAAAAAGTGCAAGCTGGGACAGAATAGGCCACACCTGTGCTAACGAGCAATCTTAGTCTCCAAAATAGGGTGCATAGTAACCATCTCTCATAGGTGATGGCTGAATGGGACTAAGACCTGAGCCACACCTGGAAACTATCTGGGGAGAAGGCTAGCTATAATTTCTGAAAGTCATACCAGCGAACATGATCATCATAGACCGTCTTCTTCCAGGCCTGGCAACATTCTTAGGCCCATCTGAATTCAGTACAGATGTAATCTTATGGGACTCCTCTCTCAGGCCACCTATGCTCACAAACTTTGCTGAAACATACTTTTGAGCATTTTTCTCTTAGTTGAATTTTGTAACAAACTCCAAACATTTAAAGAACTCTGAAGTGAGAGCCAAAGACAGACACGCACACACTAGCATAAAAAGCAGAACAGGCAGGGAGAAGGAAAAAAAAGGAAAGAAAAAGACAGATAACCATACTCTCTGGAGAGCAGAAAAGTATAGTTACATTCAACAGAACTACTCTTTTCTTACACATATGCCACTGGCAGTGGCAAGGTTCGCTTTTACCTTTCTGTCCTGACCTTTAAAACAGATCAGATATAAACCTTTGAAAAAGAAGCATTGTTTTCTGTCTCTGTACCTGTGGATACCTTCCCCTGCAACATCTCAGCTCCTGTGCAGCCTAACAACCGGTGGATGCCTCCTTCAGCTGTGTCAGGAGGTTTTTTGTGGTTTGGGGGCTTTTGGGGGGTTTGGGGTTTTCTTTTTAAATCTAACGCCAGTACAGTTTAAGCAAAAGCCATTAAAGTTTGGAAAGAAGCTGCAATGAATCATAATTATTACAAATTATTATTATCAAAACCAGTTAGTCATTTTAGCCGTTATTTGTGGAAAATAGGAACCCAGCATATTTAACAAAAATAACTGCAGTGTAGGTTGAAGTAACTATCAAACTTCAAAACTATCTGCTATTTTTGAAAGTTTTGAGAGCCTTACACCTAAACGTAAGAATCTATTTTAAACCACACATCCATGTGGTGCTTCTGTCAAAGCATTCTTATTATTTGGCTTTATTTGCAAAATAGATATGGGGGAAGAAATAATCAAACAAACAAAACCATGAGTTTTGGATTACATAAACCCTGGAGGGCTAAATTAACATAACGTTTATACTGTGTCTAGAATTATTTTGTCTTTTTCCAAAGTTTGCTGTCAGCAAAATTTACACACAAACTTAACTATTTGATTAATTCATTTGTTATAAAAATTACTAGTTAAAACAGATTACCTGTAACTACTAGCTTCAAACCTCTGAAGCTGAAGATTCAGCGTATTTCTCCAAGGAAGTAAGTGAACTGCTCCTACTTTTCAGAGAAATAATTACAAAAACACGATTTCCCTTTTCCAGTTTAAGCATGTATTAAAACTGAAATAGATAATAAAGTCCATTTCAATCATATACATGATTTGTGGGGTTTTATTGCAGTTTTGTTCTTTTTTCTGCCCTGGAAGGACTTTATCAAAGATCCACTTTAACTGATGCAGCAGAGTGCTTATTTGGCAAGATGGTAAGAAGATACCAAGTGAAATAAAGGTTCTCAACGTTTCAACTATAATAAAGGGAGGAAAAAAAATGTATTAGGAAGAACACTAAAATGCCTGACAGACTCAGAACTAGAGGGAGATGGCATGCGGGTTCCCCCAGTGCCTGATTATCCACAGAGCAGTGTTTTACACCCCACTTTTCCGCCGGGCTGCCCCAGGAGGGCTGCGCTCTGCTCATTCTCAAGGGCGAGCCCAGTGAAACCCTATGTCCAAACAGTATGAATTAAGCACTAACACTTTATACAGAGTATGAAATACACTTTGGAAATCTTCCACTTTTAAATTTATCATATCAGAACACTGTGGACACTGGCATCTTCAAGATATCTAGCATGAACAGCATCTTTGGAAGTACAAGTATGCAATCTGAGATTACCATATAAGAATCACAGCAGCAAAATTATTTGTTTACTTCTAGTGATAAAGATCAATGTCATATGCAAAAATACTATAGAGATATTAAAATATTTGTATTGTATTAAGCCTATTTATAAATAAATTTATGTTTACATTATGATTTCCATATAAACAGAATTAAGCATGCAATTTTTCTATCAGCACTGCCAATTCATTTTAAGGAAAACCCCCATCTACTAATCTCATTTCCAGCAAGCAAGCAGCAGGCTTGTGTCCCTCACCCTGAAGACCAATACCCAAGCAAGCAGGGAAGGAAATTGCTCATGCAGGGGAATTTCATGACTCTCTACTTCTACAGTTATTTACACTAAAGAATTTACTCAAGTATCTATATCCTTACATCTGATAAGGGTACAGATAAGACAAAATATGATTTGACAATATCAAGAAACGTACACTACTCTCAGTGTTGAAAGGCTGTAAAATGGCTTTATCAGAATTACTGTTTTCAGGCATTTAAACTACATCTTGGGTTGCAACCTAGGTCCGTGGAACGAGCAGCAAGAGGGATGAAGAGCTGGGGATTCATCTGATTATCACACATGCCCTGTTGCACCACGACAGATGAAACACAACCACGTTTTCATCGGGCTCCTCCAGTCCACAGAGTAAAAAGCAATTGGGTTTTCTGCATCTCATCTCTCCTGGGAGGTGTGGGGATTGAGGGGCAGGGAAATCAAGCTGTTTTCAGGAATGGAGAATAACTGGAAAACAGAAATTAACGCTGAATGGTAAATTTGGTTAGCAGAGCTGCTTCTCACTCCACTGGATGAGCAGTAAGCTTCCACCCCTAGAAGACAGTCCTCTCACATACACAACAAAAAGAAAATAATTACCTGAATGTTATAGTTTCATCCAGCTTTTATTTCTCTGTTCTATGCATAGTAATAATACAGACATTAAGGTTAGCGCAAGCGTGTTACCACAGGCGTCACCGTGTCTCTTGAAGTCTGCTGGACATTAACAACCTAGCAGATGGTCATTACTCCGAACTCCCCACCCTCCTTTATCATTAATTCAGGAGCACGCTCATTTCAATGGGCTATCCCTAATTCATAAAGAACTCATTGTCCTGGCCAAATTAATAGCTTTAGATCTCATATTACCAGATGTGCTTCAGGGAGACAACAACATTTTAAATTATAATGTGCTGTTTAAAGTCCACTTCAGTGTCATTTCTCATAAATATTGGTGTATGAGGCAAACTTTAAAACTATGAAACTATTCCCAAAATAAACACAGAAAACTCTGTATTTTTGGGTTAGATTCGAGACAGATTTGGCACAAGTGTCCTCGATTATCCTGCAACCCACTTGATCAAAAGGTCTCTGCTCTGGGACTAAAAGTGGCACGTAGTCTTTTGAAAGCCTTCACTTCACCCTGAAGATTAATAAACCCTACATTGGTGCACCCAATAAAGAGACAGGCAGTTAGGGTGCCTATTACATATGCAAGACAATTTAGACCAACAATAATAATAATAATAATAATAAATAAGGACAAATCAAATTTATAAGAATTTGGACTAGGTCTGAACTTCCTCAATAAATGATCAGTTAAGAGTTTTAATACATGTCAAATGGGGAAAAAAGGAATAGAGGGAATCATTTGTCATAATTTGAGTCATGTTGCGTCTGACATTTGTCAGACTGTTCGCATTAGAACAACAGAAGAAACTTTTTCATAGGAACATTTGCAAAAATGAGCATCAGTACACAAGAAGCAATTAGCAAGCTATCTTTCCAACTTATGGAAAAACAAAAAGTAGAATTTTGAAAATACCAAGGTTCTTTCTGAGGAAGTGGTAGAGCCCATTGAAGGATTGCAATCGAAATCAAAATCATAATTAAAAAGAAGAGAGACGGAGCTTTCCAGAGAGGCAGTATTCACTTCAGATTTAAGTTTTATTGTTATTTTCCCACTGAACTGAACCACATTTTCTCACAATCCTCTATCTCAAAAACGTCTCTTACTGATAGTTTCATTGAAAACTGTCTGTTTGTGTGAAGCATTCTGTTTTCAATAAATTGCTATTTTCCAACAGAACATTTTTGGCGGAAAAATTCCTAATCAGGCTTCACTTTTAAAATCATTTGTCAAGTGTAACATTTCGTAAAATCCAATGCCTTTCCTTATTTAAAAGGCTACACTGTATATTTTGGAAGAGATCCACTCACTCTCACCCTGGCCTAAAACAAGTAACATCAGTGTTTAAACCTGTATGTATGGTGGGTATTTTTCACAAGTAATCTGTTTCCACATAGAAGAAACAAAACATAACAGTTATGATTTTAAGGTCTTTCTAGTCTACCTTGTAAACAGGATTAGAAACTACATCTCCAATAGTCTTTAACCTCCATTTGATCACAGAAGACTGCTATACCCACATACAAAAATATACAACTATCTTTACTAAGTAACTTCACGTATCTAAATGATGTAGTAAATTAGTACAATCCAGGCTGGATTTACCCTTGAAGTACAGTTTACAGTTATACCTGAAGGAAAGAAGTTAGGGCTGAAACGTCTGCAGGGGTGACAAACACACTCTTGGGAGGTGACAAGAGAGCAAGGCAAAAAGAGGAATATTTTCTTTCAAAAAGAAAAACAAAGGAAGGAAGGAAGATCATAGTTGCATCTCCTATCAAATTCCATACTGGTATAATTTTTCATTACAAAAGAAACTTATGAATCGAGAACAAAACAGCACTTGATGTACTGTACTTATGCAACTGAAGCTAAGTATGCAAAGCAGGCGGTTTTTTTCATGTATTAAATTTTTTTTTCAAATTCCTACATAACGTAACTAACAAAAATATTTACTTTTACAAAGGGTCAAGCAGACAGAAAATAATTCTCCCAGAAGGAAACCAGATGTTTAGTATCTTCAAAGCGATGTTCGCACTGATAAAAGCAGTAGCTGGTCTTTCTTTTAGAGGTTGAAGTTCTTGCTGAAATTTCTCTTACTGAATAGCTACGTGTCATGCTTTAATGAATATCTGCCTCAGCAGAAAAAGTATTTCTACATTTTTAATAGGATTTTTGTTTGTTTGTATAGTTATCAATGCCTCAATACTCAAAGATCCATCTTTGAAAATTGTGTAAAACAATCCATAGTCCTGCTCTTAAGTCATGTACTGCACCTTTAGAAAGAAGTCACATCTGTTCCATAATAAAAATATTTCCATACAGCATAGAATCATAGAATTGGTGAGGTTGGAAGGGACCTTTAAGATCATCAAGTCCAACCATTAACCTACCCTGNGCAATTTGAATACATTAAGTCACACAAATATTCCAGTGTTCCTCACGAGTCATGCAAGAGGTGCAGAATAATACATCAATGTAGCACTTGGAACTGCAAAAATCTGAAGTTAACAACTTAATATCTTTCTTAAAACTTAACATAATGCATTAAGACAGCCATAAAATAGAATTTACAAAGACTTGTGCAAATAGATTTCAACTGATTCTTTGGGATTTCCCTGTATTACTTAGCTGGTGCCATGACTAATATTTAGCTACAACATAATGCTTGACAACAGATGTGAGGTAAGTCTGAAATCTATGGGGATAGGCTAAATGCTTAAAAGGTTTTGGAAGCACAAACAGAGTCTCCGCATATCTCACTCAGAAAGCAATAGGATTATTTAGTTGCTTAAATTACCCTTTGACAAGCCTACACCACCCCCAAAAAGAAAAAAAAAGGACAGACCAGCTTTGCCACTAGAAAGAAGGGAAAAAACTCAAAACCTACTCAATTAAGATTTTTTTTTTTTTTAATGACACCTGTTTTGCCATTTTCTGAAGTTTGATCTGATCAGGAAAAAGCAGCAATGACAGAAGCTTAACCTTATCTACGCTGGATAATTATACAGTTGATTACCCCACACTGTCCTCAAATTTAAGAGAGCAGGTAGAAATCAGATCAAAGGAAGGGTCACAGTTTTGATGCCCGTTTTGACAACACCCATAAGGGTATCACTGGGGCACTACTCGCAGCATGATTCATTTATGGTATCGTGAATTTTGTACTGAGCCATGTTGATGCTCACCAACAAGCGCAGTATATTCTTGCTCACTTTTCCCATCTCTAATGGCCATGTGCATCTGTTATTTGAAAAACATGTTAAACTTAAGGAAGTCTGTAAGCTTCCAGCTAAACAGCATGATATGGATGCAGAGCTGTACATCTGAACACCTGTTAAGTGATGGAGATCCTCTCTTAAGAAGGCAGGGACACAGCAGCTTTTGGGATAGCAAGTGACAGGAAAGGAATGAAAACAAACACAATTTTATCTGACACACAGCAGAAACCCACAAGAAAGAGGGCAGCACTTTCCAGTGCTCTAACTTTATTTAACCAGCTTCATCCAAGCTCAACATAAACCCTGTCAGTTTAAGCACCAAAATATTTAATCTGGGCAAAAGCAGAGTACTGACACCTTGCCCACAAGAAATGCTTCAGTTAAACACGATAAAAGCAAAAGGAAGAAATAAAGGACAACAACGTAAGTGTAAGGATTCAGATTTACACATCTCTTAAAATTAACAGTTTTTCAAGCATTTTGAGTGGCAATAGAGAACATAAAGGTTCCCTGCAGGAACACTCAGAGTTCGCACTGAGAACATCCCACCTTCACTCACTCCTTTGTAATACACGCCTCAGAAATAATGAAAATTATGGAAAAACTATGGCTGGTGTTATGCAGAAGACAAGCTGTGATACACTCCACTGCCATCCCATACCTTTTTCACCCAGCTGCTTTACTGGCCTCTCTCTACCATTTCTCCAGATACCTGCCTTCCCCACCTTCAACCTTCAAGTCCCCTTCTGGTCTCAGGCCAGACCCTTTCCCATTCTTCTGTCCCCAAAACTGCCCCCTCCGCAGTCTGTAAAGCCAGGTAAGGAGCTTCCCCTGGCTCCACCCCAGCCTGTTTCCAGGAGAGCAGAAGCCCCCCAGGGAGCTCCCCAGTGAGCCCCTCTGTGCTCCCCACAGTTACGCTGCAACACCTCAAGCAAAAGGTATGCAAGAAGGAGATGGGCAATGATGCTACAGACTTAGAAACCGCACCCTAAAAACTGTAATGAAAGCAGTGTGAATGTTTCAGCTTTGGGGTCCTTGGGTGAGGCTGCTATTTTCCTCCTCCCCAGAGGAAGCCATTTTCAGCATGATTTTGGGGTACTACACCTACAACATGGTAACTGTACTATGAAGACAGCACTCATTACCTGTACCATGCAATCAAATGGTAGTATATCCCTAAAGTCATTGCAAGATTTCCTTTTTCTTTTTTTTTTCCCCCTGTAAAATACACTTATTTAGAAAATATAAACAAGTTATTCTGCTCCAGCATGCAATTTGTTTTTGTGCTCTGGGTACACCTGTGACAAAGGAACAATACTGTCACATGTCACCCATACCCCCTCTCTTAACTAGTCCTGAACAGGAAAGGGAAAAAAAAAAAGTAGTCTTCAAGACAGTTTCACTGCTGTACAGGATGCTCACCAGAAAACAACAGATGTGCTATAATCACTACTGCCCATTCATTTCCTTTCTGTCAGAAAGAAAGCAGCAGTCATCAATTAAGAACCCCTATCTACTGGACACAAAAGGAAGTATACACTTTTCCTTGGTCATTTGACTGTAACAATAGGAGATGGCAGGGGGAAAGGAGGGACCACTCCAACCAAGTATAGGGGGATGACAGGGGTGAGTGAGCTTGTCTTTTTGGATTTTTTTAAAAGTAAAGATACGAATTTCTATTCGACATCTTAATATACCAATGTTTAATAATAAATCACTTTGTCTACAGATTATTCAAAATCCTAATTACATGATTCCTGAATTTGTCCAGACAATTCATTTAATCTTTTTCACAGCAGAAAATCCCAAACATGTGAACTGACAAGAGAATTAAGCAGCATCTGGAAAAGATGTTTTACCAATTAACAAAGCAGTTTTTTAAATAGTTATCATTATTTTTATAAAACGGTTAGTCTAAATATACTAAGTGTTTAGACTTTCAATATGATACTGGCATAAATTACTTGGATTAAGTTTCACCAGATCTGTGGATCCTTCTGTTAAAGATCAGATTCACTGGTCAGCTTCATCACTGAAATAGAATGACAGCTTTCTTAAAATTGCCAACAACAGAAAACCCTAGAGATGCATTTCATATTATGTCTGTTTCACTCTGACTGTAATCAGTCACAGAGGATTTTGTGGAAACTTACTAAAAATTGCTAGCCTTAATTAAGGTATTATGCCCTAATCTAGCATGCTGAATTAAACCCCAAATATTCCCATGGATACCAATGCAACTGCTCTGAAAACGTGGTAGGAGCTTCCCGCAACAGGAAAGCTTTTACCAGCCTCCACATCACAACTGACCCTCTACTTGTGCCCTGTACCTCTGCCCCATCGCATACCCAAAACAGCACCGCCTTAACAGAAAAACTCACACGTGGGCACGCATCATTCCTCTCCACACCCACGCAGATTTGCAGGCCCTCAGATCAATAAAGACATGGCCTAAACAAAGCATGCAGTGATACACAGATGCTCGAGGAATTTTTTTGTGTAGTGACTTTTAACATAAACACACTGCCTATTAAAACTCATCCGGAATTGCTAGAACCAAGTATATTGATCTGGTGTTTCTTTCTCTGCTACAACAGATGTCATGATTTTAAGAGCTGCTGAAGCCTATTTTCATTCTTTCCAAAGATTAGCATATTCTAAACACCAACTTACTGAAACAATTAAAAACTCACAATATTGTTAAAAAGTCAAATGGATAATAGCAAAATAAAAGAAATGTTCATAAAATGTCTCCTCCACCGCCCACAAAAAACCTGCAGAATGTAAATATTCTTAAAACCTCCAGCTTTAAGTCTGGCACATGAAGCAAATTTGGCAAAATTACTGGTGGTTATTTGGTACAGAGTTAAAATCCATCCCTCAAAGCTGTATCTGCCCAAACCATTAAGCAATTCTTTTTACAGAACACTCCTGATGTTTTAGGTTTCTTCCTTTTTCCCATGAAATGAATTCCTTACTAAACGTACTTCATCTAGTCCTTGAATGCCTTATCCCGTTAGTTGATACGTTCCCACACACTCCAGGTTTTGTTGATACAACAATTTTCTGAAGCACTTCACAGTGAACGCTTGCTGGCCAGGGATCCCAGAGAATCTTAGGAAATCCTCTGCCTCTTAGGACACAGGCACAAGCCACGTTATCTCAGCTTTCAGAAAACTTGAGTCTGGCGGTCTGGTTTAGCTTTTCTGTTCATCATGAAAAATGCATTAAAATCACAGCAACTCAAAACCAAGGCCAAGCAGCACAGTTGAAATGAAATGGAAATCAGGGAGGGGGGTTAGAACTTGTGCAAGTAATTAACTTTCTAAGGTCACTAGGCAAATACTTCACATGCATTTGGATATGCACAGATTGCAAGCTAAATAAATAAAATGGTTTGCTGTGTGGACCCTGGGAATGTACAGCCCATCCACATGTGGATTAAAAAAAATGCTAGTAATTAACTATCCGCAAATAACACAGGCAACTAGTGTACTGAATTTAGGTCAAGCCAATTATTTTTCTCTAATGTATGTTAAAATATGCAACCTTATTCAAATCTTGCTATTTTTAGAAAATACTGAAGAAGAATTTCTGGTCTTTCCTCTCTCAGCCTCTGCAAAATGTTCTCCTACTTACAGAGGCTGTTCTTCCTAGGATCCAAGGGAAAGTAAGATCTCACTAACGCTGGTCAGATGCTGCACTGGCTTCAGCATTAGCACTGGAAGGAGTGAAGTAGGTTATTTCTAAGTCAAGTTTTTCCAAACACCAGTGTCTGTGCTGTTACCCACAAAGCCCATCACTGAATGTCTGCTTTCTTCAGAGAGAAGAAAAGACTCTTTTGGGTTGGCACCAGGACTGAGGAGGAAAGGAGGGAGAAAGGGTCCTTGCCTAAAGCCATCTTCTTATTTAATATTTTCTGCAGAGTCTCCTGCCAGCCCTATCATGAAGATTCCTGGAATGTCAGTTTGTTTCAGATAATCAAATGAGTGAAATCAGTTATCAGTTATTATCAGCTCTATTTCCACAGCATCTAAATCTGCTTTTCCTATGCTCTCAAGTTCCCCAGGTCCCCCAAGACTTTCAGGTAGTGGGAATAAACAAAAAAAAATAACCCCTAAAAAAATAAACTATGAAAGATCAATTTATTCTCAAAATGACATGTAGTAACATAGGAAATCTCAGAAGAACATAGGAGTCCCAGATCTCCCCAGCCCCATGGAGACACCATTGTTTCTCTACGAAAGTGGCGCTTCTACCTCCAAAAGGAGGGAATCAAGCAACCAAATGAAATTTCAGCTACAGATCTTTAGCACAACTTCAACTACAGAAACGGGGGCTAATACTGAAGTCTTAACCTCTCCTAGCTGCTTAGGTGCCCCAAAATTTTAATTTAATAGCATAAAATAAGCATAAAACCTTGATTGCTGGAGAGGGTGCAGCATAGGGCTACAAAGATGATTAGGGGACTGGAACACCTCNTCTCTGAAAACTCCATCAGCGTGCACATGGAAAAACCCCACTGTCCTGGCTAACCAACGTTTCAGGCCTGTACAGCACAGCAGCCTCTTGGGAATTTGCATAGTAAGCAGTCTCATGGTTAACTTGAGGCACGTTCGCTGAACACCAACGGTAATCACCTCCGACAGAGGCACAACAAACACTGTCTCTTATTTAAAAGAAAACAATTTAAAGTTAAATAATAATATTAAAAAAAAAATACCTGGTAGAGCACTTGCCAAATAAATCACTGTTAGATCAGACAAAGTGGAGGCGCTTCTCCTCTCCTCTGTTGAATCTCTGGCATTCTGCAGAAAGGAAGGTAGAGATTACGGAATTGGAGAAAGAATGAAAAGGAGCGCAACTCTGCAGCTCAGCAGGGGCCCGCGCTCGCCCCAGTTTATGCCCTCTGAGCCACGCTCACTGTACTGCCTGCCCATTCTGCCTTAAAAAGCAGCTGAATAAAACGTACCATGGCTGAATCCGGTTCAGACAGGCTAAAGGCTAAAGGTTCAGATTTTGAATAGGAATTAGACACTAATGTGATTCTGAAAATCCCATTAAGAGTCTTACCACCTCTGCGAGAGCCTACCTACATATCTTTAAAAATCTAGATAAGTCAGTTTGTCTCTGGTTGCAGTGTAAGTCTGTAGCAGAGCAGGGAAGCACTGCTGGGTTCCCAAGCTCTACAGTCTAAACGCTTCAGGCCATGCTCCTTCTAGAAATTGTTAGCCTTGATTTTAAACTTAATTAATGCCTAGAAACCTCTATCCAAATGAATTCTCACTTCCCTGGTGAGCAACAGGATACACCTCTAACTGTTAAAGCAAAGCAGAGCCATGGGTCACTTTTTGAGATCTGTCTGGTACCTGGATCTGATCTAGGTATTTTCATGAGGCCAACAAAGAATGATAAACAGCCAAATTAAAATATTGTTTCTTCTACCACTTCACAAAAAGCAGGTATTTAGACACAACCGTGTTGCAGCTTTTCCTAGCAAAATTTTTTAACCTACCTTGAAGCCTAAAAAACGCAAGATTCTTGATTTAACAAGGGAAAGAACTCATTTCCTTTGGTAAATTTGTAACCCTTTCCAGCTTCAGAACATCGACTGGAACATCAACCAGGAACTGAACAATACCTTTTTTATTATTTTCATTTCTCCAAGCCATTGCTTTATGTTTGCCTGTTCTAGAGGACCCCAGGATTAATTTACCTCTCCTTCTTAGGTATTTCTGTGCTACAGACTCTGGCAAAGGTGACAGTGAAGAATCCACAGAAACTGAACATCAAATGTTCTTGCTCTGAGCTTTCAAGAAGCTATTGAATGTAAGACTGGATTTTTTTAAATTTTTTTCTATATCACCATAAGGCCTGTTTATATACTTGGAGTGGAAACAGTGCACATTCAGCTGCAATTGATTTCCTGTATGGCAAAATACCTCAGGCATTCAGCTGGCTGGGAACACTGTGGAGGCCTCTTACCATCACCAGTTTTTTGAGACCAGGAAGCTCTGCCCCATGCTTGTTCTTATGCCAGAATAAACAGAGTCCCTGCTGAGCATCCAAGTTAATTTGGTCTAGGAGAACCAAGCCATAAACAGGCAAGATTTTATATTTCAAAAATCCATTTAAAAAAAATATTGGTCTACTTTCAACTTCAACAGTAATACAATCAATTCAATCTTCCTAATGTGGCGTAATGTTAATCTACAGATGTTTTTTAAATACAAAAACACGACTCCATGAGAGATGGCTTTTTAAAAAAATTAAACATTAATACATTTTCCCTCATCCAGTTGCCATATTTACAGCGATAAATCAACACTACAAGGCAATTTCACAAATTAAAAGACTATATTTTTTTCCCTTTTGGTACCACTAAGTGACAATTATAACAATAATTTTATTTACTACATTTAGGTTTTTTCCATTCATAACTGTATACACAGTATCGTCTCCACTAACTTTTCTACAAATCTGAAGAAGGAAATATGTGCGTAGTCTTACCAGGTTCCTGTGATTAGACTGTAACAGTTTTGACATTCAAATGCCCAACCACCTGACTTGTACCTCAGATTGTAAATGAAGGGAAACGAAAATACAAAGTGAGCTGTAATTACCATCCTACTTTCCATTTAGACCATGCAAGTTTCCTTAGTCTCAAATCCTCCAGAGGCAAAGGACTCCATTTCAACTGCTAGAGAAAGTCGTTTCTTTAAGAACCCTAGAAAGAGCCAGACTGGCAACACAACCATTTAAATATACACATGTACATGTGTACATATGTATACATATATAAAAATAAAAATAGATGAAAATCAGGAAACCAGACAATCGTGAAGAAGCCTAAACTTTTTATGAGGGCATTCTTGTTTGATAGAAGTTTCACTAATAACAGCTTCTTAGTTTTAAAGTAAGATTATTGGCCTAAACCTGAGAGGATTTTCTCTAACTCCCAGAGCACCCAACAGCCTTTCAAAGCCTTTGGATTGATGACTTCAGGCAGGGTCCTAGAGACACATCCAAATCAACTAAAGCACAAGCTATTGGATGCTACAGACTGTTCTTCTATCAACCTCCTTTAACTTCTCCAAGAAAGTTTTCTGCAGATCTTGCTATTATCATCCTATGCAATAGAACTATCCATAAGGAAAAATAATTTTTCATCCTGTGAATTTTTTAACCAATTCAGATGAATTAAACGGTTCATTTATCAACCCTCGGTGTAAGAATATTGCACGTTTTGCACTAGAAACACTATAATAAAGAAAACACGTGCATGCTTGCTTAAAGAAATGGATTAACTAATATACTGTCATTTGTCCTACAATTTCTATTTCATCTTAAAGCATTTTGCATGATTTAAAATAGCTTTAGCTAGTCTAGAAATATATGACAATTATTGATTAAGAACGCAAAGCTTTTTTGAGAAAATATGTAGGATTAAAGCATCAAGCGAGTAGCCGTTTAAGCAGCAAAAAACCCACAGAAACCTAGGTTCAGATATTTAAGTTGACTTTAACCATAATGCCTGGCTGTCCTATGAAAAACATTCTGGTACTGTGAGATTCCACTGTAATGTTGAATGAAAAACCCAGAACTGGAAAACTATCTTTCAAAAGCCAGTAAAAACCAAGGTTCTCTTTCTTGGTATACTCTGCATAGGAGTCAATTAAAACGATTTTCAGTAACAGGATGAGTGGTTTATGTTATTCTTTTAGGAGTCTTTGAGATCATCTTCACCTCAGTTTTCCTAAACTGTGTGACACACTACCCTTCCGTGCTACACACTAAACGGTCCTGGACTGAGACGCTCAGTGAAAGGCTAACATTAACATTTTACTCCAATAAACTGGTTCCCTCAAACCATGAATTTGAGTTTTGAAATCTCTGCTTTTTAAGAATTTTTCTACCCTGTTTCCACTAGGGGAAAAGACCAAAATAAGCCAAAGCCACCCAACTATGCACAATTGTGTTCCACAAACTTAGAAGTGGGAATCTGCTTAAATAACAAGTAGGGTATCAAGACATTGTTCCATTCATTGTCATTTCTGCTCTTACCTGGTCCCCAATCATACTAAATCACATCTCACCTCTAGACAACTCCATCCTCGCAACTTGGATCATATTGTGTATTTGACATAATAAAATGGTGTCAACATATACTGTAGTATTTTAAAACAAATACTCTTGCCAAACAATTCCACATGCTGACCCTCTAAGAAAAGCTGAGAATAAAATTATTAGTATAAGTTCATACGTGTTAGACAGTAAACCACTGTGCAGGTTTAATCATCAGCGATGGAGACTAAAGTAAGAATTTATTTTACATTATTTTTACCAAGTTATGTGCCAGAACGTAAAGCCCAACTTTTCTGGCCAAGGAAAGCAGCTTGCCTATTACAGCATCAAGGGAAAGCCACATACTGTAGCACCGTCTCATTGCATGATGTAACTGTGATGGACAGAAGATGTGCTGCATCCTAAGGAAATGGATTTATTCCACATGCAATCAACTGAGCGCTTTCCCAGAAGTATTAAGCTAATTTCACAGGTTAAGTATATGCAGCGCTCCTAGAGTTTCCTTCACTGTACCCATTCACAACAGTGAGTAATACAAAGGCTGAGTTGCATGAGAAGGTCAACAGCTAAGAGTGAATCTTTGCCAGAACTTCTCCAAACCATCCCTGGTATGACCTCAAATTGTCCCCAGGAAAGAAGTCAGTGTTGGGCAAGTATGGGCATATACAAGTAACTCTGACCCAGGTACCAGAACTAATCACCTGATGATATGACTCAACGTTTGTAATTAACCAATATGACAAAACAACCCAGTACCTTTTTCTGAAGTTGTCAGAAGTCAGACAACACCAATCCTCTGTTAAAAACAAAAAGGACTCTTTATGCAGCACAGGCGTTGATTTAAAAAAGACCAAAAGGGGAAAAAAATAAGAAACATATAGTGGGCAGACTCCTCGTCACTACAATACAGAGGCAATGAAGAGGCATTCAGATGGCCCTGGCACCCATACATCTCTGGAAGCTGGAGTAGCTGCATGATGCACACAGCCAGGGTGGGCAGATCAATCTGTTGGGTATGTATGGAAGCACTGTCCCTTAGAGATGAAAGAGACTAGAAAGCAACAGATCTTCAATGACAAAGGCTGATGATCAGCCTTTCTTCTGAAGACAGCAAACCAGATAGTTGTGGTTTTGTTTTTCCAGAATTCTGCCTTGAAAAGCAGACACAGCTCCTATCCAAACAGCATGCACTGGGGTGTGGCACAAAATCCCTTCTCCTCCATACCCAACTTGTGTATATCATAGGTCCCATCACATCAAAGTTTCACAAGCAAAGGGCAGAAGAAAAATGCCTGTTCTGCTTTGCTTTGCCCTTGTGGGACTTTGAGTCAGTGCCTATGCTGCGCTTTGGATGAACAAAGTGGTTTGGAGGGACCCAAGGGGTGGAAGAACCAAATCGGTTGGGTGCGTTTGACAACAGGGGTGGTTTATTGGCAGGACCCTCTGCTGCAGAGTTGCATGAAGAACCTTTTCAGTGTCACTTCTTTTGGATCTGCACTGTGCATGGGAGCAGCAGGATGGCTTAGCCGTGAGGCTGAAGAACTCAAAGGACATTGTCATCATGTACAGCCATGATCGAGGAAGCACTCCTGTGTTGGTAACAGGCCACACTACCAGAAGCGAGTGACGCTGCTGATAAAGTGACAAAGTGCAAGTGGCAGTAATGGGGATCACCAGGCTGAGTCACCAAGCAAGAGATAAGCTCTAAACTCTGCTCAGCATAGGTTATGCCTTGGCAAACCACCCTGTCCTTCACAAAAAAAAGAAAGATGGGTTCTTCTTGATGCTCTATTCTGCATTTCCCTGCTGGCAGACTTTACAGAAGATGACAGTGCTTCCTTGAAGGGAAGGTCTGCAGAAAGCTGGTCCTTTTCAACTGAAAAATTTGCCTAGAACTGACTCTCCTAGTATATCTCTGATACCAGTTTAGGAAGAACATCACCTAAAGGAATGGAAGAACAGAAGCACGCAAAGATACTGCTCTATAAATCAGAAAGAAATCTTGGAGATTAAATGGCTATTAATGCCCTCAGGAATTACTTGCTATCTTTCACTTAACAACAGATCACAAAACTCCACAGTGGCTTACCAAGAAGTCTACACTGTGCTTTAGAGAAGATAATGGCTTTCCCCTAGAAATCTGGGGAAAAACTCACAAGGTTAAATGAGTTCAAGTACAGAAGGAGATACTGGAGACGATACTCTCCTACCACAACAAGACATAGGAGACCTCACAGCAGAACCAACCTGATAAGGCAAGGATTGTAAAAGGCTACATCCAGTGAGGAGTGTGGCAAGTCAGCCTGTCTGCCTGCAGGACAGAGACAGCAACCTCCTCAGGCAGCAGGAGCACAAAATGGCCAAGATAGACCAAATCAGAGATTTATGACTTCAGACTGATCTAACATGAGAGAGACTGACAATTACCAAAGACTGACAGAAAGGAGAGATTACAAACTTCAGATGCTGGTACTGTATGAGAGAAGGCAAGATGTCTCTTCAAATTCAATGATGATTCATTGTTAAATACATCTTTGTCTACCATTCAAATAGGCTAAGACTGCTGATTCTTCAGAGAAATAAGAGTTTCTGCAACAGGCTGAAGTCTATGATGACATCACTCAGACACTAAAGTATGACAGCTCTCTGAGCAACTGCTCAAGGTATGTTATCAGGATAATGAGAAAGAATTGGAAAGTAAACAGTGAGAAAGCTTCACAAACACTGGAGTGCGAAGCATGCTAATCTTGGCAGCGCCAAACCTGCTTGCAAGCTAAAATGACGTTTCTGCTGATATGAACTTGGTTGCAGTTCAAACAGCAAGTGGAAAGCTTTGTGCATACTGAAGTGACAAGATGACAGACTTGCATAATAAATAGTTCTTCATTTCACCCACCGATTTTCAAAATTATTTACAAAGAAGGAACTATAATTTTTCCTTCATACTAGGTATCAAGGATACAAAGCATGATGTTACTTTAGTTTGAAGCACCACAGATGAGTGGCAGCAGCAGAAAGCAAGCAGTTCAGCCACTGTATTTCTGAAATATATT
The DNA here is from genome assembly GCA_013400135.1 of Rhinoptilus africanus. Classification (NCBI taxonomy): domain Eukaryota; kingdom Metazoa; phylum Chordata; class Aves; order Charadriiformes; family Glareolidae; genus Rhinoptilus; species Rhinoptilus africanus. Next base: position 354,693 of record VXBO01005575.1, read on the forward strand.
AGGACCTCAACTATGAACCTGAACCCACTGGGACAGACAATATAAATACAAAGGAAAAAAAAAAACAACAACAAAAAACCCCAGCAAGTTGATATTGGTATGTATCTAATCTTAGGGGACATGCAGAGCAGTAAACATTGGTAAATACTGGAACAAAGAAGAGTTTACAGGAGGTTAGCATGGAAAACTTGCCTGTGTTTACAGATAACTCCACCTAACACAAGCAGAAGCATGGGAGAAAGTACAAGCGCTACAGCCTATGCACTAAATCTAGGAGATAGAGACTACTCATGGGGGCTGATTAAAGGCAGAAGCTGACCTTGATGCCCACACCCAGATGACAATGCTGAAAGATGTCAACCATGACCATGAAAGGAGGGACGGCGTAACAGCCAGCTTGACCTTGACGGTGCTCCTTCGGACAATCCAAACAGCCTTCTCTTTCCTGAGCTGGGTATCAAGGCTTTATCTACAACAGCTCGAGTAAGCAGCTGGGCAGGTGATTCAATCACTGTTCCTGTGACACCCTTTTTACCTCCTCTCCGTACTTCCCGTGAGAGATGCATGCATCCTATCAGCAGAAAACATTAGCTGCATGATACTAATGCCTGGGGCATGATCCTGAAACGTCCGAATGCATATGAACCTTCAAACAGCTCAATGTTAACATCCATTAAGTTCGCTTCTAAAACATCTGGGCAGGGCTCACATGCAAGTTTCTACAGAACACATGCTTATGGAAAGAGGCTTAGCACCACTCGTACTCTGAAACTCAATGACAGAGCAGGCAAGCAGGACTTATAGGATTCAAAGATAATTAGCACTGCTTCAGAGTCACAAATTTGCATGGAAAACAGCTGCCAGCCCAAGCTATACCTGTTCATTACACTTATAAAACACACATGCAGCTTTCACTAGCATAACCACCCATGGTCCCACAGAGGACTAGGAAGCAGTGGAGCTCATGCTGTGGAAGAAAGGGAGGAAGGAAGGAAGGAAGGAAGAAAACAAGTCACATGCAACAAGTCTCTCGTCTAGATGAATCTTTAAACCAACACCTTGCTTTGTATTTTCACAGCAATGCTCTGCATCATGATTAATGAGAACACAGGCAGGAACCACCCCCCATATTCAGGTCCTTCAGAGGGCACCCCAGCCAGCAGCTGACAGTGGTTTTAAGCAGATTATAACTTTGCTTGGACAGCTGCTTCTTTCAGGCCTCCTCGATAAGCATCAGTAGCTTTTCCCTCTGTTTCCTTCCCCAGTCCACCCTGACTAGGCCCCTTTCTTTTCCTGCGCTTGCACTCAAATTTACAGTTAAACCTATTTTAGGACAAGTTCATATAAACTTGACTAGGTGAATCAGACTAGACAGACCTATCTGACACAACAACCACAATGACAAAAAATATACATATCCTTAAAGTGACTTGAGAAACTTTTAACACCGTAAGACAGTTTATCACACACACTCTCCTTTGGAAATCGAATTAACTCAAACAGCCTTTTCTGAAACTTTAAGTTATTATTTAATCAGCTCACGTTCACCTCTTATGTTCTTAATCATTCTTAACCAAAAAGTTTCCCGTACTTCCAATCATAGCTGTCACCACTGCACTGGTGATGAGCCTGAGACTGACTTTACCTCTTCACTTGCTCTGCTCCCGTTCCCCCCTCAGCTTTCTGGTTCCATCCACTCACTCTAATGTTCTTCTAAAGCCCCAAGTCCTGAAGCCATGACATCTCATGTGAATCCCAGCTCTTCTTTCAAAAAAGAAGTTGCTGTGCATTATAGTTAGAACAAAAGAACTGGAAAATATGACTTTAACAGGCTTAAAAACCAAAAGGAACCGAAAAATATTAGAAGATTAATGGTTAATAAACCAAACACACAAGTCTGGGAAGTCTGAGCCGTGACTGGGGTGGGGAGGACACTGGTTGGGATTAGTAATGCAGCACAACTCTTTTGATGGTTTTGGTTAGTCTCCCAGAATGAAAGGCATAATCAACTATTAAATGAGCAGCTATCAGAAATGCTTTGAAAAGCATCTTTAAAAAAGGAGGGGGAAAAATGTTTCATGTCCTCTGCATTCTCAGTTTACAAGAATAACACTTTCTTCTACTCTTTTTCCTCAATGCCAGTCCTACAAACTAGAACTCTTTTCTATGTGACCACACTAATACAGGTTCTCTAAACGAAGCATTCAGCAACATCTCTATAAGTCTTTCTGCCACTCCAGACTCTGCTGAGGGCTGCAATAATTCGCCCCCCTTAACACCACAAAAGCAAAATGCTGCTTAGGGTAAGTAGTGGTAGGACATCTTCATTGTCCCCCACGAGCAAAAATCCCAGCTCATTTTGAGGACCACCATATATAATCACAACTACTCCAAATATCTTCAGTAGACATTATAGTACTAACTCACATTTTTTCATATGCCAATATTCTATCTTCTACGGTATATTCTAGCTAAATACCTGTGCACCACACGTGCCTTCTTAAGAAATTTATGGCAAAGTAACTTAAAGCCATAACTAATTTAATGTCGTCAATAACATGTGTTTCTTTAACACAGCAATCATCCTTCTCAACACATGAATGAATACAAAAGGGAATGCACATCAAATTAATTCCTTTGTACTAATTTATAACTGCCATGGCTTTATAGATGTCTAATCTGAGAAAAGCTTCTAATCGGAGTCCTGCAAACGGCTCCCTTTATCATAGATTGGATGTTTCAATTATTTCCTGACCCAGTGGATCTGACCCTATGGACTTGGGGTACATGACAGGGCCATGCTGAGCGTCATCTCCAACTGCCACTCAACAACGTGGCACCTCTCCTCTTCACAACCCAATTCTCCAAAGGCCAAGAACTGCAGCTCTGGTTTGGCTGGGGAGAGACTTCATGGTGCCCAGCAATCGCTGGAGTGGCAACTGAACATGAAGGAAACAAGCAAATAAATAAATAAAAATCAACAGCTGAATGAATCTTTGGCATACTTGAATAAGTGTGCTAAATAGCTGTTAAAAGATTTGTTATTTGGGATTTCTTTTAAAATAAATAATTAAGAGATAAACCCAAACTTGTCCATTCTGAGTTCACATATTTTGTAGTATGCTTCCCTAGGAATTGTTTTGGTTTGGGGTTGGTCTTTTTTAAAGAAAAAAGGGCACATTTAAATTTTAGAGACGATACTTCTCTACAAAACCTTTTTTAAATAGTGGTGTCACAGGCTAGTCTGTGGAAGTATTCTTCAGAATTGTAACTGTGTTCTTGTTACCCCTGTCTTTGGGTTGATCTCAAAAGTACTCACCAGAGCCTACAAGTTGTATGGGTGATGCTATCACAGAGCTTCAGTTATCTCTGTTACCAATACTGGTTTTAGTAAGGTAAAATGACAGAAACCGCTATCGCAATGACAGTTCTGTTAGTGTTATATGGCTACAGAAAACAGATCACATTTGCACTGCAGAGTTTGCATTCAAAGGCAATAAAACACTACTTCAAGTATGTGTCTTCATCAGTTGCTATAGCCCTATCTACTTAGCAGGGCTTAAAAAGCCTTTCCTGAATTGGGGCCAAGAAATCACAAGCGTAGGAAAGACAGAAGACAACAGGTATATGGCAATCCAAACAAATGCGCATGAGGAACCCTTCAAACATACACACTGCTTCAAATGACTTAGCAAAAATACTAATACCAGTGCCACATGAAAAACTGCATCAGTGAAAGGTTCAACCATACCAACCTATACAGGTAACAGCAGCAAAAAGTACCACAAACTCATGACTTGCCCAAATTACTTATTAAACGAGTAAGCAGTTATTTTCACTTCTCTTCTAGCTTTAACCTTTTAGGTCACAACAAAGGTTTAAAATATAGAAAAAAAAAAACCAAAACAACAAAAAACACAACCCTATTTAAAAAAAAAAAGGGGGAAACACTGTAAGAAAAAAAATAAAAAACAAACAAAAAAAACACCACAAAAAACCCATACCACACAGGAAGGTGCCAAGAGCTCAGCCAGTCAACTTAGTCAATTTCACATCTTTTCTACTGAGTAAATTTATACCAAGGCCTTGCAATCAACCCCTTGAAGCCCAAAGCACGCCTTTGGACAGTTAACTTGGATTCTCACATCCTGCCCAAGGAAGAAGGAGAACACATTAGCAGATGTCCTGAAATCATGAGAGCTGCCAACAAATTAAGTTCACTGCTTGAAGATTTCCAAAGCTGTGCGTTCTTAACATCTACCCTCACTTAAAAAAATCAAATCAATACTGTCTTTGAAAGATGCTACCAAGACTATAAATTACAAACCAATTTGACTGCATACCTATTATTTTCTTTTCCTTTTTTTTTTTTAAATCGTAACCAAAACAACAAGAAAAATGCCACTTCAACACCTAGTGTTAGAATCATAACATGCCTTTGCAGGGATGCACACAGTCATATAGCCACAGGTCGACATTGTTTACTTAGGGCTCTCTAAGTGTGTGAGAAAAAGCCAGCATTCCTGTAAAGGAATGCATTTAAAACCGAAACTTTTATCGGAGTGCGTTGCATCGTTCCTAGTTTACCAACTGAGAACACAGAGGAGAAGCAGAGAGTCAAAGTTTAATAGCTAAGCATCTGCACAGACCTGAGAACAATACCAATATTCATTAAGAGGCCGATCTCAAACTGCCATCTCATATTTTCAAGACAAGCGCACTATTAATACATTTTCTAACCTTAGCATAACTCTTATGTTTTCATCTCAAAGCACCCACACACACATTGGTAAAGAGTTCCCAAAATTGTGACAACTACGTGCCCCTCACACCAAAAAAAAAAAAAAAAATTAAAAATAAATCTCAAAGAAGCTATATACTGTGCTTTGCCAGTCACAGTGAATTGCACAGCCAGGAGTTGCTACAGCCAGATTTAGCTTTGTACAAGCTAACAGGATTCCTTTATAAATTTAGCTAGAGGCACGGGCAACAAACCCTTGTGGAAATTTGAACCGCAATTCTCCAGCAGCAAAGATTGTTCCCTCCAAGAATGAAACAGTAGCAAAAGAAGACTATTACTAGGCTCTTATTACACAGCTTTCAAAACACCTATAAGTCATCGAGTTCTCTAGGCAACATTATTAAATTGCTGAAGTACCAGCAACATTAAAAGAAAAAAGCCGGGTCACAGCTGTTTCAGAGCCTGCCAATTAATAATTAAAAGAGGAAAAAAGCCAACTAAAGAGAGACGGTACTGGAAGCCAGCTGAATGTACAGCTAACTTTGTTTCAGGTCCTTCTGCCTCATACTTGAAGTGCTGTGGCTTGTGAAGAAAGAAGGCAACGAGCACCTCAGGTCTGTCACCGCCAAGCCAAGGATGAGCTCTGAAGGGCTTCTCCCTCAACAGCAGGGACAGGGCTTCTCCTTCAACAGAAGGGACAAGGACTGGGACCCGCGACCCCCAAAAGCGGGGAAAAGGCAAGGGTAGGGGATGGGGAAACGCACCGAGGGTCCCACAGGACGGCAGGACGCTGCTCTGCCCCCATCGCCTCTCCCTCATCTTCCCTCCCCAGAAGAAGCGTTCTGGTGACTTAGGAGTAAGATCAATCATATTTTTAACCCTCTTTAGGCCACAGTTATCGCAAATCAATTAACTTTACTTTCAAACTCCCAAAACTGAGGGTTTCTTTTGGAATCGAGTTTTCCAGAAGACACAGCTGAAGCATCCGCACAAAACCCGAAGCGCCGTGCAATCTCACCACGCGTTAATCGAAACGCCTCCTCCCTCCCCAAAAGAAAGACCCGATGGAAGCCCCTCAGAGCTCGGCCGAGCCCGGCGTGCGGAGCCCAGGCTGCCCCTTCGCTCCGGCCCAACACAAAGCGCGGGGAGCAGGCGGCCACCGCCGGAGCCCCGCTGCAAGCCCGGCGCCGGGGAGCCGGGGNAACTCATTCAGCGGCGGTGCCGGGTGTCCCCCCCCAGCTCGCAGCGGCCGCGCCCCGGCTCCCTCCGTGCGCTGGGGCTCCGGGCAGCGGCTTAACCTCCAAACTTCCTCCTCCTCCTCCCGTCCGGGCAGGGGAGCCTGTGAAACTCCCCTCCTCCATGCAGCTCCCGCAGCCCAGCCGCTGCCTCAGCCCCTCCCCAGGGAGGCCCGGCCCGGCCCCGCGCCGCAGCTGACTCCGCTCCCCATCTCCTCCTCCTCCACCGGAGGCTGGGAAAAGGGGGGGGAAGAGAGATTAACCACTCGGACTTGGCTCTGGAGCCGAGCCAAAGAGAGCAGCCGGGTTACAGCCCCGGGAAGAAGGGAGGAAAAGAGGAAGAAAAAAAAAAAAAAAAGGAAAAAAAATCAGCTACTGTTTTCAGGCAGGGAGCAAGCCCTCGGCTTTCCTGCCCTCCCTCTGCTGCCAGGGCACCGCCTCCCCCAGCTCCACACCGGCTCCTCTCCGCCGCCACAGGCTTTAAATCCAATGGTCCAGCCCAACGCTCGACGTTGTTGCTGGACGGTGAGAACCCCTGCAGAGGAGTACCCACTGCTAAAACGCGAGGGGGGGCAGGTCCCCCCTGAAATACAGCCCGTAAAAAAGCGATCTCAAAGAGGTTTTAGGGACTACACCTGCCTCCTGGCAGTCTGCCTGGCCATCTTCTTTGCAAAGGTGAATTTAAAGTTACTTTTAAATTTATTTATTTATTTTCATGTTGTGTAAGACACACACAAAGAGAGAAACTGCTTAAATAAAGCCTGAATTCTTCATGCATGTTCAGTGGTCCTTATTCTTCTGAGCCCTAACGAAATCCTTGGTTTCCTGTAAGAGCTTGTTCCATACCTCACATTCAGTAAAGCTCTATTGCTTTTGTTCTATAACAGTTTCTCCCTCTACTCATGATAATAGAGAGCACGTGGAATACGAGGAAATTTGGGAAGTTAGAATAGCTCATAGTTTTAAGATGTCAAAACAAGCAATTACAGAAGTAATTCAGAAAAGCAGGAAGTTTCAGTGTTTGCCCTCATCTTACCTGTTCTCACTGGAACCCCTTAAAAAAAAAAAAAAAGCGCTCTGGCAGGGTCTGTATCATTAATTCAAAAGCCCTGAGCTCTTTCCCAACATGCACACTGAGCATGCATCAAACCAGTACTGAATTTTAAAAGATTAACACATTTATGAATTAATTTTGGCCACATTTCAAGCCAGAGGTTTGCATTTAATAAGTGGGACTATATTAGCATCCCAACTAAAGAAAAAAACCCAAAACCTCAAGTGTTTTAATGGCAGCCATTCTTATGCATAACATTTATTCACATTGCAGAATGAGAGCACAGTTATCACCAAGGGGCAAGTCCAGCTCCTTTCTTGTGAACCATCACTGCCCTATCGGGCAGGAAAGGCAGATGATGGAAGGCTGGACTCCACGGTTAATGTTCTGGAATGGCTCTCTACTAAGTCTCTTGATGGGGCAGACGGGAAAGGGCAAGTCATTTCAGATAGGACTAGTAGCTCCACTAAATGCAGCCCACTGGTCATGACCCCCTGCACTGCATGACTGCTCCATGTCCGAGTTCAGCATCCAACTGGGCACACATCCTATCCTCAGCACACTACACTCTGGCCTTGTGCTGGGGACAAAAATTTGGCCTTCGTTTGCATGCCAATTAAAAAAAAAAAAAAAAAAAGAAAAAAGCATCAAAAACCTCGCTAATGAAACTACTGGGAGAGAAGCATTTGAAGCATTTGTAACTTTTTCCCATTGGGGGAATGTTTTCCCTTTATGAATAGATAGTTCAAAGATGATACTGAAACAAACTACTAGTTTTTAACTACTAGCATTTAACTCAGGCCAAATTAAAACAACTGAATATGCACATACAGCCCTAAAATGGGAGAAACGTAAGAACAAAAACCCCAAAACACGGCATATTCCAAGTTCCTTTAAGAAACTGTACAGTCTCTGCAAATATGTTTTAAAGGCCTCACATGATCTGTTCCATATGGAGTTTGTTTTTCCTCAGTGCTGTGACTAACAGGAAAAATCTTCAAGAGAAGTCTCTTCCTCTCTCTTCATCCTTATACCTCCCTTCCCCAAAGGACTGATCATAAGCCAGTCTGGTTTCTGTTTGCTTGTGCTAAAAATAGCCTTCCAGTGGACTGACCAAATGCCTCCAGTTTTATGTGGACTGACTGATAGAGTACGAACGTTGTTGCAGAAAGAATGATAGAGGTTTAAAGGTTAAGCTTTACAACACTGTAATACAAAACGGTGAATCTGCAGAAACGCTTTCAGAGGAATCGGAGATGTGGACACACCATGGGAGCCCTTATATCTGAAGGTAATCCAGGTGACTATCGGTAAAACAGCTTGGGTGGCAAGGAGACTGCAGGCAGGCGAACCTTTTGCCTGGGTATTGCCTGTGCATCAGAAGGCCTGTGGCATGGATGAGAGCACCACAAGTTGTGGGGCTTCCAAACAGCTTCCTCAGTCACCCTGGGTAGCATTCCCGCGCACAGGCAAGAGATGAGACTCTGCTCCTCCCATCTCCATCCTTTTCAGCATGCATCTTTTTCTACTCTCACAGCGTCTGTCATACCCTCATGCAGCAAGACCTCGGACTTCGCCTCACACATAAGGTGGGATCCAGCTCCATCCATCAACTCCTTCCTGCCACCCCTGCAGTCAGGAACTTGCACCGCTGATGAGTTGGTATCTTCCACACAGGTGGCCAGGACTTGCCTTCATGTACCACCTGAAGGTGGTTTGCTTACTATGGTTGGGGATCTGTATCATAACATAATTTTCTCTTTGGGCATTTTCCTTTATTTTTAAGGAATCTGCTTATATTAACTAGACTACCAATAGGTTTGTACATGTACATACGGTCTCAAACATGGTAGCATTTCTTTACATCACCAGGACTGAATTGCACCAGTCATGGTGTTAATGCTTTTCTCATTTTGGCTGTGACTCAGCAAAACTGTAAGCAACTCTGTAACCACGTCAGTGAAATCTGTGTCAGTTTCGCTGACTGATGATGAATTTCAGCATTTGCTTGAGAAGAAGCACAAATGTATCCGTCCTGAGTTAGAATCCGGGGGTGTGGGGTATGGGAATCTGTCCCTACAATAGCAGAAAACTGCTACTTGTAAAGACACCACACATACACACTTAAAAGACAAAAAGACACATCCCAAATTTGACTGCTTGGGGGGNTGTAGAAGCAAGCAGCTGCATCCATGCCATGCACAAGGGCGTAAGACAGGGAAAATGGATGTGATCTTAACCTGGGCACTCCCTAGTCGGCCTAAATTTAAAATAAATAAACCAAATCTGCAATGTGCTCCTTACCTAGCATCCAAATTAATCATTCCACCCACAATACAGTTTAATTGGCAGGCACAGGTACACTCATTTGCTTTGCAAAGCAATGTTATTAAGTGTGGGTTTTTTTAGAACTATGCCCCTGTTTAATAGCACACACTCTTTCATGTTGACTAGTGCCAAGAAGCACACAACCATTCCAGTAATTATATGTTCCGGTAAAATCATTAATATCAAATAAAATGCTATCATACCTGGGTCCTGTAGGTATTCAATTACCTCCAAGTTGATGAGATACCTGTGTGAAAAAAAAGTTGGAAGCATATTTAAGTCTTTACAGCAACAGCTGCTAAAACTTTTAATCACAGACTACAAAGTTCAAAATATCTTGCTCCCAATCTTACCACAAAGTTTAAGTGGAAGTACTTTAAATACAAGAAGACTTTGCATGCCACTAGCCTTGGGAAACAAATAGTGTACATAAAGAACAGCAATAAGATGATGAAATTTCACGGTTACAAGTACGAAGACTGTCAACTTAAGAAAAGAACAAAATATCGTTCAGAAGGAACTGACTGAACTTAATCTTTTTAGGAGAAAGTTTGATTCCTTCTTCGTCTGGGAATGTTTCTGTGCAGAAGTAAATCTCTTTGAGATCACTCGCTTTCCCACATAGCAGTACTGCTTGCATCTTCCACAAGCGCAACTGTATTGTACAAAAAAAGCACACAGACCAGCTGCAGTTTTCACAAAATAGACTTCTGGTAAATTCAAAAGCTAGCACAATTATGTTGTCAGCTCAGGTCTCAAATTCCTTACAAGTCTTGGTCCTTAAGCACACCCTCCACTTCATTGTGCTTTTTAAAGCATTTTGGTGGATAATAGCCTTCTACATTTCCCATCCATTTTCCTCCAGAAAGTTTTTCTGATGGCTTATTCCTGAAAACATTTGCACGTACACCCTCACAAAAAAAAACATGTTTCAGTCATACAAGTCTTCTCCCTGATTAAATTTTCCTGGTTATAAGGCTAGAACCGAGCAGTTGATTTCAACCTTGTGGACAAAGGCAGCATTCAGTCACCTGGCTTTGGAAGAAAGTCACCACTCTTTCCAGACTCCTCACATCAAAGCCACCAGATCAGGATGAACCATTACATCCCCTGCAGGACGCTTACCCCTTTTCTCTTCACAAGACTCTCAAAAGAAGTCTGAAGCAGGATCCCAGCTGTTCCCTATTCTGCGTTCAGTTCTTCACACAGCAGATGGATTACTTAACACGCAGGAGATGCTTATTTCTCCAAACTCAGCTGCCTCTTTAGCTTAAGTTGATTATTCAGAAAAAGAAAGGAGGTCTTTGGTTTGTGTGTTTAATTTAGTGGCTGCAAGATCGTTCCCTATAAAAGGGTTTTTTTCTTGCTGCATGCTTTGTGGTGAGTCCACACGCACAAAAAAACAGGATCAAATCTGAGGTCTAAGAACACAATAAAGAGTACGTTAAAATCGCTTTAAGCAGCAACTTGGAGTTAATTTTCAATGCTGCTAATAGATGTTGCTCAGATGGCAGATGAGCTCATCTGATTACAGGAATCCACTTCAACTTAAAGGAAGCTCCTTCACACATATAGCCACTGGTTTCTTCTGGCTCACCTTGGTTATTAAAAGAACTTTTACCACTTAAATGAAAATCTTGTGGTTCTCTACTTTCAGCTGTTCCTTTTAAAGCACAATGCTCCATGGTAATTAGACTAATTGTTTTAAACTACCATCTCAGTAATGAGTAATAACCACATTTTTTTTTTAAGCAATAAACTAAATTCAGCCCCTGGCTAACTGCTCCCAGATCAGCAGCCAGTCCCTGGAGTATTTCTCTCAAGCGTGACTGGCCTGAGATCCTCCCATGCGTTTAGTCTGGTTTGCTGCCATCAGAGAGCGACCACCCTGGAGCAGGTGATTTTGCAAGGGCAGTTCTCCGGGCATGGATCGGACGGATCCCGAGGGGTAGATCTCAAGAGGGAGCTAAGAGGACTGTAATCTCCTTTGCTGTATCACTGTCTAATGCAGCACGCATTCCCAATCACCGATCAGATAACTGCTGTGCCACCATTCAGCCATCCCAATCCTCATCAAAGCTGGATCCCATGCTGTCCTAAGCCACTAGCACAGCAAAATGCTATCTGGAGGAAAGACTTTCCTATGTCTTAATGAATTCTGGGAGTGGCAAAAGCCAACCAGGCCATGGGCAGCAGGCATAATTTATCACAGCCCTCAGGCAACTTTAAATTACAGTGAACAACTCACGTCCAGCCACTGCAGACTGGTCAGGGGAAGGTGATATATCAGATGCTATCAAGCCAGAACAAAGATTTAACAAACCTGCTCCAGTTTCATTCTGCACATGTCTATGTGAGTGCAGACAAGGCAATGAAAAAGGAAGTCCCAAAGCTTTACCAGGAGTTGTAAGCATCACGGCTGTTAAGCCCCAAAGAGGAACTTGCGCTGACCTCGGTCATTACCTATCAGGAAGAAGGATGTAAGCCCTGAAAGGAAGATCTGTCTTTGACAAAAAGACAGGGAATATCTTACAGTTTTTACAGATCTTGCTACCTACCGTATGGATAGATGTGCTTTTGATTCTTTAATAGCTGCATACAACAAAGTAAAAATGCAAAGTACTTTAAACAGAAGGGAGAAAAAAGGCGGTATGTCAACCTCAGATAAGAGGGATTAAATGCAGAAGAAAGACCTCAGTGAAATAATGAAATAAGGAAGAAAAATAGAAGGGAAAAAAAAGGAGGAGGGCAAAACAACAACAAAAACCTGAAGTGTTATGGTCAGTGGGTTTTTATGACATGTGATGTTAATTCCTTTTATTTAATGTAGAAGGTTAGCATAGAAGGCTGGTACAGAAGAACAAGCCAAAATTAAAACCAGAAAACATAATGTATTGCAGCATCTTGTAAATACTTGTTAATATGACATGGCCTATATTGGTTATTCTGTGTCTGGTCACAAAGCAATTATCTATATAAAAAATTATGAAATTTGAATGTTAATGTAACAGAAAAAGTTCCAAATAATTCTGAGGCATAACTGAGTATCAACTTACAGTGTTTTGAAAGAAGAATTCCACCAGTTAAGCAGAGAGCACACTGTATTACTATTATTGCAGATGCAAGAGTTACTAACTAAAGTCACATCAAAAATTGGAGTCTTTGGAAATAGCAGATCAAAGGCTCACAGAGTTTTCAGAGTGTCCCAGAGGCAATGATGCCCAACTTTCACTGAATACCGTTACCAGATTACTGTGCTATCTCAAGATATGGCAGATGAAATCACCTTCAGAATATCTCTTTCCTAGCCACAAACAAAGCAACTGATGCAAGAAAGAGACAAAACTCTGTTTAGTTTCCTCAAGCCTTCAATTGTATGATACATCTTGGTCAGGACAGTGTCCCACTACATCACTTTGAACAGAAAAGCCAACACTTACATCTGTTAACTGCCTGTAAATCTAAGCAGCTGTGTTGTGAGTCATTTCAGGACTGGCTAATAATTGAATAAACAATTATAATTGTGCTCCATGAAACTCCCATGTTTTCTTTCAGTCTTGGCATCTCCTCTCATGAAAGCTGTAAAAGTTAGGGTGCAACCACAAAAATTCAGTCAGCTATGACAATGTTTACCTAATATCTCTAGTCCACCCACCATCACAAAGCACATCCTGGTTGTGAGCAACTAAGAGTAGTAATTTACAAACATTCCAAATCCAGTGATCAGAAATTTACTTACAGAGTGATATTTTTGAAGGCCCTCAGATAACAGTGCCATTTATTATTTGTCCTGCAATAATGTTCCCAAGGCACAGCGACCAATGCACTGAATGTAGCACCTGTAGAATATGAAAAGGTGACCCCTAAAGCAGAGAATTTACAATCTCGGTGATGCTGAGTGTGTCCTGAACCTCTGAGTAAATGTATCTTAAATTTCAACTGGAAAGTAGGTCTTTTTTTCTTCAACCTATGATCTACTTTTAGGAGACCTTGAAAGATAACTGAGAAAAGGAGGTTTACTTTGGTGCACTTAGACTCACTTTACAGGGGCCCACAAATTTGAAATGGATTGAAAATACTGATCTAGACAGATTTGTAAACTATGCTATGGAATTGCATTCTTGTTCAATTATTTGATGGGATAATGACCTCACAACTGGTTAAACAAGAGAGGCAGTCACCCTGGGGAGTGTACTGAGAGAGACACTGAAAGGGGCAATATTCCTGAGCCCCACTGACTTCTGCTGCCTTCCAGCAAAGGGCCACAGAGTCATCCGTGCAGACTGAACAGCTAGCAGCAGCAACTGGAAAAAAGCTACCAGAGAAGGGCCTAGGATCCAGGAGATCACACCTTGGTTCTGCAAAGCACTGGAAAGAGTAAAACCAAGCTCTAGGGTCTGTAAAAATCTATAGATTTTACTAGTGGATAAAGTAATTCCTGTTAAACCTCATGAGGGTTATAGGAAAAGTTTGTAATGTGAAGATCCTCTACTGGTGAGCAGATAGCTTTGCTGCTGTGACTAATTCAGCCTATGATAGCTTTGCCAAGGCTATAAACAAAGTTTCAGGCTGTTTTATTGACACAAATACTGCTGGAAAAAGCTCTGACACTCCTCCAGCTGCACATTTCTTTTCACCTACAAGACACTACTAGAGGTTGCACAAGACTTCATAGTTTATCTAGGCAAAAAAGTAAGAGTGCTTGTGCCTGGAGGCTAAATTTGCTTTGATAGAGAACAACTCCCTGGTTTGCCATTCCTGGAGGAAAGTCCTGACAGCTGTGCTTCCCAAAAGACAACCACATCGGTGCTGCACACTGCTACACAGAGCTCCCCTTAATAATAGTGTGTGTCAATAAGGTTAGGAGGTATCCTGGTATTCGAACAAATCCAAAAGTGCAGGGACAGCCAGGGGCGAAACGGAGTCTCAGGGCTGAGATAATAAAGAAAAAAAGCTAAACAAGGCTGGCAAGCCTGTAAATTTGGGTTTTTTACCTGCAGAGTGAAGGTCTGTTTTAACCACAACATGTTGTTATGGCCAACAGATACTACAATTACTTTTCTGAATCTTACGGACTGATATGACATAAAACTGATTGCCTGGAAAGCAATACCTATAGATGTGGACACTGTTATTTGCTTCTTTGTATAAAAACAAGTGAGTCACAGAGATCTTTCTTTGTCTACCATACAGCTGATGTGCATGGTAGACAAAGAAACACTTTTTCAGCCTGTTTCTCAGAACGAAGTTCCTTTTGACAGTAGCTAACAAGCAAAGGAATGTCTTTATTTAAATCCACATTAGAGGCAGAACATTTTTCTTTTCTACCTTAATCACTTTAACTATGTAAAATGGTCCTTTTTTCTTTCNCCTTTCTTTAGGCCCAGGACCATGTGTTTGACAGACTGAGTCTATGGGCCTATTATATCTTTCCACAAAACAAATTAAGCCAAATGCTTGTTAAAGTGAACTGTTCCTGTCTGGGGAAAAAAGATTTAACAACTGGAAAAAAAAGAAGAGGATTGTCCCAAACCACCAAATATTTCAAGCAATCTCTTGTGCTATACAACCTACCCTTTTGCTGTCTTTATATTTTATAAGTTTTTTGTGGGAATCCTGGACTGATAATGACTATTCTACCATGGCATTTGTTGACACTTCGGGCCAAATTTGTTTACACAGAAGCAGAACAGAATTTCAGAAGTAACCAAGAAAATGGAATGTCCTCAGAAAGAAAGCGGCCTCAGATTTTATCTTTCATTACATTTCTTGTTTCTTTTGCATATTAGCAAACATCAAGCACCACATATTACAAAAATAAAATACTGAGTCTAGAAAATGCTGTGCTGCAAGCGGGTTGTGCTGCAAGCAGCTTTTCCATGTAGAACACATTTAATGCATGAAGGAGGTCACTTCAGAATTGTAGCAGGAAGGTACTGACAGAAGGAAAACAGGCTAAGAAAAGGGAGTAAAAGACCATAATTTCTTATCAGCCTCATATCCCTTTCTGGAAAGCTGTCCTTCCCACCTAGGGAGATACTCCAAAGCAGAACACGCAGCACACAAAAAAATACTCTTGAAAGGGCAATCAGAGAGCAAGCGTACGTACATCCTTCCTTTTGAGTAGACTTCCCTGAATATTGCCTCAACTGTCTGCTGAGCCCTCATGGAACTACTTTCCTTTTTATTAAAGCAAGTAATAAAAACCTTCCTCTTCATATTTCGGAGCCAGCAACTCTGCTCAGCAGCAGCAGTTTCCAAACCTTTTATCACACAAACCCCTCCCTGCTCCATGCAGACTTTGCACAGAGCTCTGCTTTTGTTTCATGGCACCGAATCATCTGGGCCGCTGGGCGTCACGCAGCACTGGGGATGCTCATGTGCTGCATCCTGCACGTTTGCCACCCAACATGTGGCAAATATTCCCTCCCAGGACTCAGCTCCATGCAGGTTTTGTACCCACCTTGACTGGGATCTTACAGACCACAGCTTAGACAGCGCTGTTCTACATAAAGCCCATCAGTAATTAACGTGCAGTCTCTCATCAAGTCAATCTCTGCCTAAAGACAGATATACTCTTTGTAGACATGCTGCATGTGTTTACTATAGCAGGCTAGCACTAAACTACAGGCATATATAGAATGAGGTTATGCAGAGGAAAATCCATATTCTTCCATTTGTAGAACACTTTGGGTTTGGACAATGCTGCTAAAACAAGTAGTAAAAGGAAATTAAAATTAGCCCTGGATATTTCTCTCAAGAAAAGAGGTTCCTTCCAAAATTCCAGTGAAAATTGGCTTTGACCTGGCAGATTTATGAGGCTTTGAAACTTTCAGTTGGAGCCTAAGCAATAGTTTGTTTTGTGTTTAGAATAATAATACTCCTTAACTGAGGCAAAGAGGGGCGGTGACACCACTATTTATGGCTTGTTGTCCCTCTCAGTTTCTGCACAGGGAATGCAGCTGGACTGGTTGTTGCTTTTACAATTACCGCACGCTTTTTGTATTAGCAACCCTCACGTACTGAAAAACCACGAAACTGCTCCTCCAGAGCAGAGGATTTATTAAAATGAAAAGCTTTTTAAAAATGATGGTTTCGGTTGCTGTTGCTTGTCTTCTTGTTTAAGCCATTTGTGCATGTTTGTTCCAAGTTTCCAAATTTTTCCTCCAAACTATGAACACTAGAAACTTTTAAGTCAAAGCTGAGATCTTCATACTTTTTAGGATTCTGTCCTAAATCACTAGATAACACAGTATAAGCGATAAACTGCCAGTCACCAGCATCGAAACTTGACAGAGCTGTTTTGTCTTCTCAAATGGCTTTCTACATGAAGTGCTGGAAGCCTAGAAAGCTGAAAATATCACAAAAAGTTTACGCAACATTTTTGACAGGTGGACTTACAAATACAGTTTAAAACTTAGTGTTCATGCTTGCTTTTATGATTGCCTAAAGTTTGTATAACTCTAACCTGAGGTTTTGTTAATGTGCTGAAAGTACTTCTTTCTGTACAACCTCCTAAAAGTTGGCTCAGTAATGTACTTTGGCTTTTCTAAGTGGCGATAGTGAATAAAATGGAATTTTTTTCCTATTGAAAAGGCAAATAGCATTGTTTCTACTTTTGTACGAGAATTCAAGAGCTGAAGAATCAATAGGCTGTTTCATATCCCATCATCAGCAGATACTGGGCTGAAAGCCAGTTTCTTCACGATGGCTTTGTTTAGCCTACAGTTTTGGTCGTACTGTAATTCTAGTTAATTGATTGTTGGTTTGTTTGAGTTAGCACAATTGAAAATGGTAATGTAGACATCCAAGAAATATTTGGGGCAGAACAGCTCATTAATCAAAGTTATAGCATGTCCAAAACTTTAAACCACACCAGGTTAGGTTGGGTCTAACCCCTCCCACCTCTCTCCCACCTGACACTCAGGAGCTCCACATCTCCCTGGGGTCCGCTGCACTGATGGAAGACATCAGGACCTATGGTGTGGTATGTCAGTCTTTTGGTTATAGGTGAAAGCAAACAGAATCCCTGCAGACAAAGCAAACCTTCCCCCTGGACCCCAACACTAAAGAGAGACAGGAAGATGCAACTCACTGAAAAAGCAAAGGCAGGTGCACTCAGGCACCTTACCCCCATCAGTGGAGGCAGCTGAAGCAGCAAAGGTCACTGCAACTAAACCTTTCCTTTTACCTCTACTTTACATCTGAGGGCAAAAGAAGCTGTTGTTTTCTGCCGTTTTATATATACTGACCACGGCATAGTTGTGGATGGTTGCTCATGCATGACAGAACTGTGCAAAGCAGAACCATTCTTCCATCAAAAAAACTACCAAAAGTAGGAACAGACACATACTTATGCATCCACATGAAGAAGGATGATGGTCAAGGAAGAATGATGAATGTATCAAGCCAAAATGCTAGATTCTGTAAAGGATAAGTGGATAAGAAAAAGCATAACTGATCTGGACACGCATTATTGTATTTTGGACTCATGTAATAAGAGAAAAAATGGTGCCATTCTTTAGGAAGTTCCTTTAAGAGGACTTGCAATTCAGCATCCCATGGTGTAGTTGCAGTCCCACTGGTGGACACTGTACCATAGATAGTATCTGGATGTGTTTACTGTTCCATTGTCTGACTTCACCCCTGCATAGCATCGTTCACTGTGTGACACAATGGTATGAGTCTTCACTGCTGTTCAGCTTTCACCACCCATAGAAGAGATTTAATGACAGAAAATTGTAACTTCGCATTTCAGAGTGTAATGGGTCTGTAATAGCCAGGCTGGAATTTGAGCACTGGTCTCTTGGCTCCTAGCTATGTGTTTTAACCCCAAAACTACCCTGTTGCCCATTGATGAGCTTGCATACTATCTACTATTGCTGTTATAAGGCCTGAACTTTGTGACAAAGGTTGCATTGGACTTCAGAAACCAGACGATACTATACATACCTCTTCTGGAGAGTGGACGTCAGGCTTGATTCTCTCTTACTTCTCTGGAATGGCTGACAGCAGCTCACTGCAAATAGTTTGGGAGAACTTGCATTTCTTTTCTTTCCTCTTACACACATCAGTAAAAATCTTTAGTGTACTTATAATGAACTGAACTCAAATAGAGTTGGTCCCCGCTGCCTAAGTTCTGCCCACCTTAGAGAACCATAAGCAGTTTTCAAAGTGCAGGATGACTAATGACAGCTCGGTGGGGGGTTGCTGAGAGACTCAGACTCATGACTGATGGAACTGAAAGGACTTTTGAACAGGAGGTGGTCAGTTTTTAGAAAACAAATCCCATCACTGAAATCAGTGAAAGCCGCTGACAATTGTTTTTGCACACAGAGGCTGTTTCTAAACACGAGAAAACTTACTGCTACTAACTGTGCTTCCCTGTTTCCTCTTCCTCTTGTCACAACCACCATCTTCCTGCTGTGATTATAAAGGAAATCTGGAAGTAGGAAACAAGTCAAGCTGCAGCCCCACCTTTATGTAAGGAGACTCCTATGTTCCATGAAAGTGTGATTCTTAAAATAAGGAAAGTGTTTCTAGCTTTAATAATTTCTATTAAGAAATTGAACTTCACCAGTCAATCATTATACTGATCAATTTATTATACTTTATATATTTGACCTCTGTGTCCTAGGAGATGAACACCCTGAAACCAGATATGACCCCTGAGAATTTATGTAACGTGTGAGAACAGAGAGAGCAGATAGCTAGAGGTGAAATTAAAGAATCAGTGATGTCATTTGAATGAACAGCCAAAGGTTTTAGACTATTTGTCCATTGTTCTACTGTCTTATTCATTTCTGTCACACAGGTTTCTCTCCTTGGAGTACATCAAAGAATATACCAAAAGTAAAGAGTCAAAACCAATGCTGTAATAACAGCAGATTGGCTAAATGAAGGTAACACTCTTATAACTCTTTCCCCTAGAAGCCTCAGTCTCTTGATACTTTCCTCTTTCTTTTTATTTTTTCCTAACATCAGTGTAACATTAGAAGGGGTTCCTTCATTGCTTCCTTGATAAACCAGGCACTTCAAAATACGGAAAACTTTAAGAAACACCAGCTCCATAGCAGATGCTATCCTTGCTAATCAAGTTAAAGAGATCTCTCCATACTTTTACAGCATAATAACAAAACTGCATGAGAAGTACACCACCCTAGAGAAAAGACCAGGCAGAAGCCCAAGATAGCAGTAGTTTTTTCCCTGCAGTGCGAGGTAAGGGAGATGGTATGTTTGACACTCAGATTCACAGTTCATGTGCCTTCATCAAGGTCTCAGTCCCATTTTCAGTCACCCAGGGCTTTTCAACTTTCTTGTTCCTGGCGTATGCTAGGAATTTCCCCTGTATTCGTGGAAGCCACAATGAGCTTGCACTGAATACCCTGAGAAGAGCTTGTACCGTAAATGGGACATAGAAAAAAACCACCTTGCACAGGAGCCAGCACAACATATCACTTGAAACAATGCTCAGTGATCCAGCCAAGTGTATGCAGCATGGATGGGAAATCCCAGCCCTGAGACAGCAGCCTTCCTGACCATTGAGAGCAAATTTTCTATTCCACTGTGGCTGGCAGTGCTTTGTCCTTTGCCTTTAATTCATGTCAAGAAAAACAGATTAATAAGAACCATACATCAAGCCTCTCTGAGAAAGACCCTCTCCTTATTAGAAGATGCTACAGAGAGGGACCCACATGCTGTAGACTGTGGAAATCATTACCATCCCTTTGAAGCTTCAGTTAATAGCAGTGTTTCTGTTACATAGTGGAAGAAGAGTTGTCTATGTTGAAAAAACACAGAACTCAACAGCAAAGTACAATAGGTTGTTTTCAGAAACCTTTACGGAAGTGGTTTCAATTTAGTTAAATATGTGCAATTTTCTGTATAAGCAAGGGTTAAAAATAAGAAGTACAAAATTATTCTAAAAGAAAACATGCATAGTGTTCATAACATTTTAATCATTCTTATTAAATAGATAGTGACTAAACCACCATATATCAAGATGGGTGGAGTTTTCCTAGTGGAGGCTTTGAAATGGTTTCCTCATAACAAAACTTCAGAATCCTTTTGTCAGCACATATGATTTCCTGTGCTCTTTGCTGTATTCCAAAAGCCAAAATACGCATCCTATTGTAACAACACTCCTGGTTTACCAAGAAAAACAAATAAGCGAACAGATCTGCATGGTGTCAGTACTGCAGGCAGGTTTTTTTTTATTTGTTGGGAGATCTCATTGGATTATTGAAGAGTAATTTTTTGTAGGCATGCTCAAACATTTTCAACAGAGGTAGTGATGAAAAAAAAAAACTAAGTCCTTTCCTCTTGTAGCTGCAAGGTTGAAATCCCCAACAGTAAACTTAAAACTGACCATTAGTTCAACTTTGTCACATCGTATGTTGCTGTACAAAACGAACTCTGTTGATAAAGTGAAGATCAGCATCCTTGAATACCAAAATAGACTGCTCCCTCCCTACAGAAGACACTCATCACTCCATCAGTGAAATATGTTTACTGCTCTGTGTCACTGTTAATAGGGATCTACTGGGGACAGAATGTTTGAAGTAAAGCCTCTAGTTAAAGCAGAAAGTAGACAGACTGCAGGAATTCAGACAGAAATTGGACCGACCTAGAGTTTTAGAAGCTTCTAGGCTCCAGTTCCACAAGACATAATTGGAGATAATTTATTAAGTTTATTAAGCTGTGGTTCCATGGGCAACCAAGCAAACCTAGAGGTCAACAAAGAGAAAGTCTCACTCTGCCTGGCCTTTCTTGTCCCCTGCCCTGCTCCAATGCTACGCACTGGACATCTGGACTCTTCTGAATGCTGCCCTAACCTAGTAGAAAACTGCCCAGTTCTCCTGCTGACTCCTCTGCCCTCTATTTCTGCCCTGCTGAGCTAGTGGGTTAGCCTCCCCTCATCATGGAAATGGAGCAATAGGAAGGGACAGGGTGGCATGTCCGTGGGCAAGGGCAAGACTCTTCCATCTTGTCAGCTGTGAGCCATTAGGTTGCGCAGCTGCCTAAGGAACCGCAGCTCAGTAACATCATGACAAGAGTCAAAGAGTAAGGGCTCCCGGAGTCACTCACCACAGCTGCTAAAAAGGACACTTACTGCTGACTTCAGCTGAAAGTTTGATCTTACTAATTCCATGAAATTACAAAGCGGGTAAAGATGTCCTGCAGGCAAGTTTAGGAAATCCCTGTGATATTTGCTTTGCAGCAGGGAATGTGACTATCGGATATCCAAGAAAGAAGGAGGACTGCATTGTGCCAGACTATAAATATGTAACAAAAGTTGTCTTCTGCAAATACATTACAGCTGAGCAAGCCAGATAAAATCAGGAGAAGTAAAAAAATGACCATGTCTATATACAGGTCAACAGCAATATCAAAACTTAAATCCAGGTCCCTTGAGGCCCTCCTGGCTCATTGTCCACTAGATCTCTTTCATTTTCACCACACTTTGGGCTTAGTAAGAGCTCCACTAGCTTATATTGTAACATCTGTAACTCTTACTCGTCAAAAGTCAAATCCATCAAGGTTGTGGAAGAAACCATTCAAGTGAACTGAAAATGCACACTAGGCACTGGGCTTAAGAAAAAGATTTGGTTCAATGGTGATTTCGATTCCAATGATAGAGTGTTATTCCACAAGTGTCAATTGCTAGAAAGACCTGTGGGGTTTGCCATTTTGCTTGTTTATGTTTTGTTACAGATTTACGCAGGACTGAATGGACAATGGTTGTCTGCTACTGAGTTAAAACTGCGGAGAATATTAATGCTTCAACAGAGTGAGACTTCTCTAGAAGGCAGTTCATCTCTTAACTCTGTCTAAATAGTGCACACAGCAGTTAGCATCAACTTGGGTACCTTACTTAGATGTTTTATTGACCTGTGTATCTACTCTGCTAGAGCAGACTGTATTCTACTGGAGCTTTTTGAACTCCTACTTGTGTTTGTGGTTTGCAGACCACACATATTTCCTAGAATAAGGAGAACCTCCAATACATTTTAATTTATGAAACATGTGCAGCCCATATGAGAAGAAACGTATCCCAAAGGAATGGAAAATCATAGCATGCACAGTGCGTGGATAAGGAGCAACTGTTTTGAGGGTAATTAAATTTTGGCACTGATTAATTTCAACCCACAGTGTGCACTAATTAGTCCACACAGTGCTCCTGTGAAAGAAATGCAGAAAGGTCTGAGATTGAGGGTTTGTTGATGGATGAAAATTGACATATAACAGGATAGAGAGACAATTTTAAATGGATAGCTGCTTCAGATTGCCTCTATGAGTGGGCATTCCTACTCTGAAGCAAGTGTGACTTTTTCTAGCTTGCTTAGTCTCAATGCAAAGCAGCTTGAACTCATTTAGAAAGAGAAAGGAAAAAATCCCACTTCTTTTCCAGATAAAACCATCCAAATTCCCCAATCAGTTATTCATTAAATCTATAGACAAGCCTCAAAACCTATTATTTTATGTCCTGGAGTCCTTCAGTTCTTGCATATTTTTCACATCTGACAAGTGTGTTGGTATAATTCTGATGACATTCCTTCCAAAGGACCAGTAGAAAGAGGAGTATGGCAGAGGGGGAAAAGGATGACTGTGGGTATGGCTCAGCATCAGCCCATGGTAAGGCTAAGACAGGCTCGCTTTCTTCAGCTCCAATGACTTATGCGTGTGAGGAGAGGAGGCTTATAAAATCATAACTAGGACACAGAAGATGAATAAGGAATAATTGTTCATTATTTCTCACCGTATAAACAAATTAATTTATCCAATGGCAGGTTTAAGAGCAGATAAAAACAAAAGGAATATTTTTCCACACAAGAAGAAATTGAGCTCTATGACTCACTGCTAAATTAAGTTTGGATCTGAAAAGTATTAACAGGTTCAAAATGGGATTAGGCAAGTCAATGGCAGAAAGGTCTATCAAGGATAACTAAACAATGGCCCTAATGTAATATTAAGGGGAGGAAATGCCTGCAGCACTGATTGCTAGAAAAAAGGAAAGACGAACGGATCATTGCTCTGTTTCTTAAGCTCTTTCCCTGAGCACTTGGTACTGGCCATTGTCTGAGACAGGTCAATGTGTTGGTCAACCAGTGTGGGGCTTCTTAAACTGATGTTTTTGCGAGTTTCCAGTGATTACATTTGTATGTAAATAGATTTCAAAGCTACATTCAAAAGAAATAATGGTAACATGTTACACAGAGAGCGCAGAACTGGTTTTGAATCCAACCCTTTTAGGTTTCTTCTTTTTCATAGTGAGTATGATGACCTGGGTCATGTGATTTCTACATATTTTCTATCTAAGGTGCTCTGCAGCTGTATGGGAGGGATGGTGAGCACTATCACTATGAAATAAAAAGGTAACTATAAATAAGTCAGTTCCTTCCATGCCCTGTATTTATTGGACTCAAAAAACCTCTTGCTATAACCCAGACGAGTGAATGACTTCTTTATAAGGGTCTTGACATTTTGGTCACATCTGACTAATTGAATGTTATGGACATTATTCCAGAGGCTGTATATTGAGAATGAATTTGCTTGTAATCTTCTGGCTCTAAAACTGGATGGAAATACACAACGAAGTCTCTATGGTCTTTCTGGGCTCTGCCAATTCTACAGTTACCAAAAAACAAAATGACAAGAAACTCCTCTTGCTTCTCTGTTTATTTCCACATTTCACGGTGCTTTTTTTCACTTGATAATGCATTTTACAGATTAAAACTCTCTCCAACCTATTTTTGGTTCCAGTGCTATTAATGTATGTATTAAAAAGAGGTTTTCAGTTAAGGATGGACAAATTCATTTTGCCTAATTTTGGTCTCAAAAAAAAAAAAAAAAAAAAGAAAAGGATCAAAAGTTCAATTTGACCTTTTTGTGGTATCCTTTATGTTTACTAATGAGAGAAGAACCAAGGAAAAATAGATGGCAGCAAAAAATAAAAAATTCAGAAGAGAGAATATGTAATAAGGAAATGAATAGTAAGGTCACCCACATATACTGGGCCAGTTTCTGTGGGATGGTGGAGAGTCTGCAATCCCCACTATAGCACACAAGGTTCAATCTTTAAAAAAAAATCCCCAAACTCCAAACAATATGGCCTGGAGGAAATAATGAGTTTAAATTGCAGGAAAAATATAAATTTATACTAATAATGTCAATATAAAGGAGAGTAAAAAGGTATGTAGTGGACCACTCTTTTTGCCAAAACCTGGGATTTTAAAATTATGTAGCTTTATGTAAAGGAACTGACTGACAGATGATTCCTATATCTATTCTTATATTAAACGAATTTGTATTTTGAAAAAAGTTGTGAAGGCACTAAAAATACACCTATCAAAGGGACATGTATCCTAAAAAAACCTGCAAGTAAGAACAAAAAAATAGTGCATAGAATGATAAGCTATCAGTTAGAATTTTGTACGTATATGTAGTATACATATAGCATATGTGGTATACTACATACACATGTAGTATACAATTTCAGTATACCTCAGTCCTGTCCCCTCCTCTGCTTGTGGCGACTTGAAGATGCATTTCTAACTTTCAAGAAAAGGCTCAGAGTGCAGATGTTCATGGCACAGTTATCTGAATTTTTGGTCTATAAGTAAGAAAGTACTTTGGACTTTGGTCCAAAGCAGGAAGCGCAACTGGAACCTGACAGCCCCACTTCCCAGGGGAGCAGGCAAAGGCTGAGGGCCCTCTTGCTCACACACCAGTGTGGCAATTCCACCAGGCAGAACCCATGATTCTGCTACATCCTGGGTAGGACTCTCATGTCTGAAACATTAGGAGGGGATGGCATCTCTGAGGAGGTGGGACTCAAACCCCTTCAGTAGGAGGAGAAACATGAACTCGCATCCCAGCACAGTGTTCCAGCAGATGAGCTGTTAGATAAACAGAAAATCCTGCTGATGAACTTCTTAAAGCCAGACTTTCTGTTCCTCTCCTCCTTTCCTCTGCTCTCGTCTACTGCTTCCTAAAATAAAATATCCCAACAGTGAAAAATTCATTCTACATTGAACACAGCAGCTCTCCTCCTTATCTTTCCCTCATGGTCTGTACTACACAGAGCAATCTGTGATGGTTCTGCTGGAGTTTTTGTGCCTGCTAGCCACAACGATGAACACATTTACCTACAAAGCTGTATGAACAAGAGTGGTCTGAGAAATATATTACTGCAAGAGATGCCAAAATCTCTTTTTCACTATTGTTTCTTGAATCAATGAAGAAATACACAGAAGACAAAAAGAAATGGCATTAATTTATGTCTCTGACTGCTTTACACACACCCACTTATCTCAGTGGGATTTCTGGAAATAATGCAAAGCCTCTCCAGTGCTTAAGAGGCAGTGCCTCCAAATACAACAGAAGATCTCTACAGCCAATAAGCAGTAAAAATTTACATAAAAATGGAAGCTAATTTACCTCACCATAAAGAAAATGTATCTGGCAAGCAGTACGAGCCTGGATTTGCATACACTTCTTTGTAAATAGTACTACAAGCACTGTCAGAGGCATTCCGCTGCTACTGTGAAAAAAAAGCAGGCAGTATTTATCTCAGCTGTTATTTATTGTTCAGTGAATAGGGTATTTTAGGACATATCTCAACAAAAGACACCTATCTAATCCAATTTTTTCTTAAGCATAAGCATGTGTAAAATATTATAAGAAAAAAAAGGGGTTTTTGTCAACATGTTTTTCCATTTGCTCATCAGCTTCTTGATTTTTTTCTGTGGAATGTCAAAACAAAGCCATGCTATGTTCTCAGCAGGGCTATTTTCATAGGGGAATAAATTTCATAGTAGTCACTTGTTACTCTTCCACTATTAAAACCACAAAAATAAAGAACTGATTCCTTGTCCTTCCTTCAAAGAGCTGGAAGACAGAATTTCCAGCGGTATTCCCGGTATCTCTGAGAGCAAAAACAACAGCAAAAGTTTAGTGTACATAATAGAGGAAGGAAGAGACAATGAAAGAAATGCTTGTGTTTATTTTATGCCGTGCATGCACTCAGCTGTCACTGACTTCAATGCAAATGCAATGCAAATTTTCCACAACATCGACAGTATGAGACTGACGCTGTAGGAGCCATACCCTAAAGCGGGAAGCATGGTATAAAATTAGCCAGCTGAACAACCATTAGTCTCCTTGGAAGCTACCACAGTGCCGGACGGCAACGTACAGACTCCTTTTGCCCAATCTGCCTTATGAGGACTTTTCCCATATTCTCTCTTCTTCTCTCATTTTGCCTTTAAATAAATGAAATAGCAATAGGAAAGCAATAGGGCCCCTAGCTACAGTAAACACAGGTGGACAAAACAGATTAAAAGTTCACTTCTTATGATCTTATATTCAAAGAAAATAAAAAGCTCATGCTGGGACTTGGTGTGGTGTTTTGGAACACAGCTTGCTTTCCCTGATTACTTGTCTGACCTTTGTACTGAATACCGCAAACTATCAATACAATATGCAGAAATGATGTCAGCCTTTTGATATGGAGGGTGAGGGATGGCTCATTTGGGCTATTTGTTTTAATGACATCATAATCACACATTGTGTGGTTTGAATTAAATAGATGCTTTTGAGCTTAAAAAACTCTATTGATCTTTCAAATGCCTCTTTTATTTTTGTCTGGCACTCCACTATGCTCCCTAGCACTGTTGCCATTTAAATGACTTCACAGTTGATGCAGTAAATAAACCTCAGGTTTATTTGAAAATTGAAATAAACATAACTATCTTGGTCTCAAAAAGCAACTGAGAATTAAAACTCAGTTCCTGGTAACTGCAATGGGAAGTTAGAAGTGTCACATGCAAGGTCCCTATGAAACAAATTCATATGGAATTAGATCTATCAATGAGTCAATTGCCTCACAAAAACTGCACATCCAAAAAATCATTTCCCAGTTTGTGCCTCTGACCGTAGTAAAAATGAATGAGATGCAAAAATCGAGTCTGTAACTTGAATGCACTAAACTGAACATCGGTGCAAATTCCACTTTCCATAGGCTTTACAAGTTGATGCTGATGCTGCAGGATCCAGGATCATTAATGAGAGTTAGACGTGAAAATAAAATCTGAATTAATACAATAGCTTAAAATATATTACTCTAAATGGTCATCTCAAAACTAAAGTTTTCATTCTGATTTCAAGTTCTCACTATACTTACTTTGTTTATCATCCCTATTTTCAAGTTAATGAAGACCTGCAGTAAACCTAGATTTTTGTTTTGAAACTGACTGTGAAACCCCAACATTTTTCTCAGTTATTTCCTTTCTCTATTCCTTCTCCCCAGGCCCCCACTGAATTTCTTTACACATTTGAAGGATCCCAAACTGTTTTCCATCTACTGTGACAAAGTGCAGCAGGGAAAGGTCCACAATGCATGCTGAAACCAATGTTATAAACAACCAGAGAAAAACAGCACTGCCAGAAGCATGAGGTGACTTGATCATTTTAGGCTAACGGTCTTAGTGTTCTGCATGGTTGTAAGTCAGGAAGGAATGAGAGCCCTACCATGTCCTGTTTTCTCTAACTGCCTTTCAGTAAGGACAAACTCGAATGTAGACCAGATAGATTATTAGGACTTTGTATCTGGAAGTTATCAATGAAGGACATTAATAAAGATCTAAAAGTCTCAAATATCATAAAAAGCATGAAGGGCATTGCTAGAAACATATCAGAGACATCAGTGGCCCTCAAATTTTCCCAGCTTCCTTCTCAGTTCCAGCCATCAATGTTACAAATGAAGAGCATGAATTAGTTCAGGACATCCTTGTTCTGAAAAGTAGTAAAAGAAAAGATGAATGCAGATCACTAGTACTTGTCAGATCAACACACAAAGCAATAAAAACAGAGGCGATATAGAAGAAATTGAAACTCTCACTTTCATTTCACAGGCAGTCTTTTTGCAAAGGAAACTACAGGAAAATCTACCATGGTTGATACTTGGTTGGACTGTCCTAACACCGTGTTTAGGACAGATTTGTGATTTGCCCTACCCGCAGCGGTATAGGTATGTGACTTCAGTTTGGTTTCTATTGATATACTCATTGAGCTCTATAAGCTTAGATGACGTAAGTTTCTGAAGGTAAAACTTATTTTTATTATATATACTTCTGCTGCATTTACTGTGAACAGTAAGTATTACAACAATGCCTGCAGTATCCTGTGAAGTGCTGGTCTATATCTAGAAGGTGTACTGAGAAATAATTTTTCTTAATAATAATTACATTTAATTAATTTAACTATAACTGTCCTTTGGTTACAAAAATATAGTCAGATAACAGCAGTTCTTAATTTAAAACAAACTACTCTCTGCACATGTGGATAAGACTGTTACTATGGTAGCAAAACACCTGGGATAAACTCCTGGGCCACTGAAAGAACTAGTTTTGCCA
>VXBO01005575.1:383477-489811 GCA_013400135.1 Rhinoptilus africanus
TTGACTTCAAGAGGACGAGTATTTAGTCTTCTGCCACGCAGAACAATAGATAATGAGGCTTTTGTTAAATACTTTGGCCAACCTCTGCTCTCCTGCGGATGTGTTCCCTGGTGAATTTGCCACCTGTCTCAGAAAAACCTAAACTTATTCTTACTAAAATAAAAGAAGACAAGACCCTATATCTTTACGCCATATGTTTCCTTTAGAAGAAGATAATGGGTTTACCATCTCTGTGCTTCCTCATCTTGCTTGGACTTCATCACCTTGGCTTATCTCCCATGCAACCTGGTACTTGCAAGTTTAGTAGTTTACACTGAAAACAGTGTAGTCCAAGTATTTTCTTCATTACACAGAGGGAATTTCACACGTGCTCTCTCTTAATGTATTTTCCTGCAAGCAGAAATAAGGACATATGAACTTAAATCCTTTGGCACTCCACTGATATAAAAATATACCTTCCCACTTTTTCAAAACAGTTTGGTCAATTTTCTGAATGAGTTTCACAAACGAGAGTGTGTGCTCCCAATGTAAAACCCAGATGCACAAGCCATCACTCACTGATGAGAAGGTAACACTAGCCAAAGTCTAAACCTTAGGGAGCAGAACAGGACTGTGTAAAACATGGGCAAATAATACAGGATTACAGTAACAATGTTAATGCTAGAATAATACTAGCTACTTAAGCCAGACAGACATAAAAATACTTGTAGAAGCTTAGGTGATTCACAAACACTTGGCCTAAAACCTGAGTAGCTATTAAAGCTTTGGGCATATTGCTAGTGTTGGTGAATACACTGATTCTAATTATGAAATTGTTAAAGGAGTGTTCTTCTCAGCAAAGTAGATGCAAAGAAGCAGAACCTTTTCATGTTACGTAGCTGCTCTCTGCATTCAGAGCACCCGTGCCTTCTACAGGTAATCATTCCAAAA
The DNA here is from genome assembly GCA_013400135.1 of Rhinoptilus africanus. NCBI lineage: Eukaryota > Metazoa > Chordata > Aves > Charadriiformes > Glareolidae > Rhinoptilus > Rhinoptilus africanus. The sequence goes on from VXBO01005575.1 coordinate 384,408, forward strand.
AGCCCAGGATGACCAATACATTTAGGTTGCTGTTTCTCATACATTATTAGAACCTCAACTCTGCCTCACAGGTGTCAGAGATAAAACTCCTTTGAATCCAACAGAGGATCAAATTGTTCAAATTCAGAAAGTCACTCCTAGGAAAACCCGCTACAGGTGGAAATGGTCACGCTGTTGCTGAGGAGGTGACTTAAGGCAATCATGATGTGGAAAGATGACCTAGAGTGGATAATGATAAGGTTATTAGCTGCTCAGGTGTCCCCCAGTGGACATACTGTTCTGCTGAATCTGCCTTACAGGACATGAGAGACCGTCACAGCTTTGTCTGTCTGCTCTTAGGCTGAAGAGAGGATTGATAGTTTAAACTCAATGCTCAGAGCAATTTTAACAGTAAAACAGGTGCTCAGGAGCAATAAGCACACACATCTATCTCGTCCCATTATAGTCCTGTTTGCATGTTAGTAACTATTATTTCATCTTTTGACATTTTAGAAGCAAATGGCACTCTCATTCCATCTGTCCTCTGAATTACTTCCTCTCCTGTCATTGCTGGAACGATGTCGTTTTTCAAAGCTCCTAACTTAGACTGCCTCCTGCTCAGGGGCAGGCATTTCCCATACTTGTTGCAAACTAAAACTTGAGTCCCAGGATCTCAGTCCATCCAGAAGTCAGATTCCAGACAACTCCAGCTAGAAGTTCCTTTGGTGTATGTGAGTTATTAGTAAACCCTGTGGCAAAGTCACATGTCTAAACCTTTTCTTTCAAAGAGGGTAAAAGGAGAAAAGGGGGGTAATTTTTCATTTTGATTATGTTTTACTATTGTGGATGCAGGGATGCGCAAGTGCTACAGTTCTCCTAACCAAGTTATTCTTCCTTTTTAGTTATGAGGTGTTTTTTTTGGACAAAATGTTCATCATCTTTCTCATTTCTGTGAACTTTCCACTAATGGTTGTTCATCAGTTAGCACAGCAGAGAACCTGAGCGAATCCATCCGACAGGTCCACTAATAGTAACCTTTAATTGATGCAGCATTTGGGATTCAGGGTTGCAGAGCATGCACAGAAAGCACAAAATAGCCAGGTATGTGTGAGATACCAAGACATTCAAGAAATACAACACAAATTCTCGGGGTCAAATATTGCAAATCCTACCTAGACAACTTGCAGGCTCAATGAGGACCAGAAGAAAAAAGAATGTTACTGAGACAGGAGTGACAAGAGAGAGATCACCATCTCACCACTTTATGAAGACAACAGAAAGAGAGGATTACCCTGACAGGAATTTTCTTTTTTAACTGCTGTCATGAAGGTACAGTTAGCACAGAGTGAATATGATACAAAAAACCCCTTATGCTACTGCTTTGGAAGAACTCCAACAACTTCACAATAAATAAATAAAAAATACAAAAGCTTATGCCAATCCTCATTTGCAGTTTTGTGAGCTTAAATATTTTTCCTAGAATACTAATCTCTATTTTATTTATTCACATTAGAGTAATTTCAAAAATTCCTCCTAAGCCATGTCTCATCATGTCATAATTATTCATCTTCATGAAGGCTTCTAACAGCCTCTGGTTACAACACCATGACATTTTCTAATAAATTATAAAGTGAAAAGATAATTTAGTCTCCATAACCAATTAATCTTTGGATTCTTAACAAAACTTGGTTCCAAAAAAAATATGTCCACTAGTCTAGAGGGAGCTGGACTCCAATAACCAGTTCACCTCACTCTTTCCCTGGAAATAATCAACATATTTGAGTGCTTTCCAGCTCCAACCAAACAGGACAAGCCTTAAAGAACTTTTGAAAAGGGAGTCTGCTGTAGCTTCTTTGAACTCTCTGTACTTCAGTGGGAGAGCAGGCCAAGGAATGCGTTAGCATCTTGACATGGAGGCAAAGGAAGGACTGCAATGAACATGCCTCAGGCTTGCTTTGGAACAAATCTTAAGCATTTTCTATAGACCTTCGGCTAACATCCTCTGAGATCAAAAGAAATAGTCCATTGACTTCATGGCTACTAGAGTGCATACTAAGGACAGGAGGCACCAAGTTATTATACAAACAGCAGGAGCAACCAACACAAACTTTTGGACTCGTTACAGTACAGTAATCAAGCTAATGGCTATTGAATTGAAGGTATATGAGCACCAGGAGTAAGTATTGTTATGAAAACCCCAGTTTTGTGGAGCCTAGTCTAATCTGAACCAACCTTTTATAAGAGCAAATGATTTTTGTTCATTTAAACTCAGGTGTCTGCAGTATCTACAAACATGTGTTCTGCCTTATGCAAACAAGGTCAGTGAGATGTTTTAGGTGTCAAGGGGGAAAGTTCTCACATTTCTGGAATGGTAGAAGGAAGATTTATAAAGTTTTTACTGGCCTGAAGGAAAGAAAGAAAGCAGAAACATCTGCCAGAGTCATGAGTGGATTGTTGGCTAAATTCATTCAGCGGAGGAGTCTGAAATAGATCATCTCTGCCTTCAGCAGTAGGCGTTAGTGGAGTCATCAAAAATAATTACTACAGAGGAGTCCAGGACATACCTACAGGGAATAAAACTAATCTGAAAATGTAAATTAATTCCATAAAGTATGAATAGAGAAGCCAGAATTTCTTACACTCCTGAGCTCACACAATATACTAAGCTCTTATGAAACGAGAACAGAAATACTTTTTATTTGAGTCTGGAATAGTACTTATGAACTTGCTGTTAAAAGAGGGGGAAAACACAGACAACAGATACACCTATGATCACTCTGGGTAGTGCCCAGAGCTTCTGTGGCAAAATATCCACCCACAAGCACACAAGCATGGATTTCAAACATTGATATGGCCTGTGATGTTTCTAACGTGCTCTAGAAACCCATCAGTGCTGAGAGAAGCAAACATAAGTGGAGGAAAAAAAGGTTCAAACAGTTGAATAGCAGTGACTAGTACAAAATTAAACAGCTCTCTCCCTTTTAGGTTTTGAACAAGATCAAAAGGAGGCTCTGCAGTTCCCGGGATGAGCCATCACAAGTGTGTTTGTGCTCACCACTTGGCAGTAGCCTATAAACAAGGTACAGAACACCATAGGAACAGTGACGCGGCCGTTTCCCACAGCAGCCCTTTCTCCCTCCTCGTAAACAAACCCAAGGCCACGTGTATTCTTTACAGTCGCCCTGGCCTCTCCTCAGGAGCTCACATGAAAGCGTTTTGACTGTGTTTTGCATTAGCTTGCTCTCAGTCCCGAACAGCCCCCGGCCTCCCCAGGCGCATACGGCAGAGCCCTGCTCTGGGAGGGGAGCCAGCGCGGTCGCCTGCAGCCCTCAGCCTGGCCCTCCGCCGGGGGCCCGCAGGCCCGATGCACAGACCCCCACCCTCCGGCTGTCTGCCAGCGCAGGGAAGACCCCTCTCCGACTGGCAAACCCCCCCTAAGGGCGTGCTTTGCCAGGGAACACTGACAAGGTCCGGCTTTACCTGGGGGGAAGGCTCAGTAGTGCCTTCGAGCAGCCTGGGAGCCGGGGAATGGCGGCGCTCGCAGCCAGAGCCTGGGTGTCAATGCTCTGGCCTTCCCCCTGCACCGGCACGGTTCTGTGGTTGAACCGTCCGGGCCGCAGGCAGGGGGGAAACTCTTCAGGGCCGTCGAAAATCGATTAATCCCCTTCTGGCGATGGTCAAACTCTCAGATGAAATGTTGCATGGAAATTAATTCCTTCCTTTCTGAGGGGCTGCTCCTCTACTGCCCCTCTGTCGCTCCCGCTGCGGGCGGCTGTCTGAGCCCCGAAGAGACAGGCCGCGCTGGGTAGGCCTGTCTAAAGGCAGAAGGAAAGGTATTCAAAACTATGTTTCTCAGTCTGCGCCTCCTCTCTTCCCGTGGAGGCCAACTATAAATATATGCAAAGGCAAAGATAATCAACATGTAAAATAAATAATAAAAGGAACGCCATGTGTTCACCCCAGCCACTTTTGCAAGGTAAAACTCGTGGCGATTCTACCGATTTATGGTGTGATTTTCCTCATCTGATTTCAGCAAAATGTCCCACTTTGCCTTTCTTCTTTGAACAGAAGTACCTTTCCCTAGAGTCCCAATACCACGTTGTATAAATTATGGGTATTCCAGACAGTAAATACTTTCATAGATTAAGCAAAAAGGTGACCACATAAGAGCTGACTAATTCTAACAAGCTATGGGTGCTATCCCATAGTTTAGTCTTTTAGAGAAAATGAGGCATGTTTTTAAGTCAAATGTCTTTCTAATTCCATAGTCTCCCATTTGAGTCTTCCAGCACGAAGACCGCTTTGGACCTCTGAACGTGTCACTGTGAAGAAATGCCTCGTGCCCAGGTTGTTTGGCAGGAAGCTAGAGTTGTAAATGCACACTTTCTTTACCTTATTCACAAGGAATGATTTGATAAAACATGAATTTAAAGGGCAGAGTAAGTGCTAAGTTATTGTACATCCAGACTTTCTCCAGGAAAACAGCCATACAAGGTTTCATGCATGGGACAACAGAACTTACTGTTTGAGAGGAAACTGGGAAGAAAACGGTTTAGACAATGGGTGTTTCTAGCTCATACTACATTTTAGTTTCTGATTCTAACAAACACTCACCCCAGACCTAGTTCCACTGGAAAATTTCCATACATTTTGCTAAGAACGGGATTTGAAACTCTGTTGTGGTAAGAATATGATAAAAAAATTACAAATTTGTTTTAAAAGCCATCAGATGCATTTCCTTTCTGGTTTGAGCTGAAGCTTGGAGTTAGAGGAGAGAAAAAAATCGTCTCCTGTAATTGAGCTCTTCAGAGTAGGACTTAAAACTATGTCCTGTGTACTCACAGTGACTGAGTAGCACAAGCTTTCATTGCCCCGCAGGGAAAGGAATGTGCATGATCAGGAAGCCAGACGGTATCCTGAATTATCAAGAAAAGTTGTGCTGTGGTGAGTCAGGGAGGACAGGGGAAGAAACAAACTGGCTGGCTAGGTCCAGAGAAATGCCCAACATCTGAAGGATAGAAAACCACTGCCATCTGTCACCACAAAAATTAAAAAAAAAAATAAAAATCAAGGATTTGCGGAAGGAAAAGGGCTAAATCACAAAGGTTAAACAGCTCTAGCAGAGAGGAGACCTCAAGGATGAGTGTCTCCACCAGAGTGCTAACAGAAATGAGCTGTGTGGGGAATCAGGTGCAGGTAGATAGATGTCAAAAGCAGACTGGATTGCATAGTGTGTTTCAACCCCACAGACATCATCTGCAGGGTGGTGATGAAAAAAAAGATAGTCAAAATTCAGAGAATGAAGAGTAGCCCACAGACATGTAGGAGGAAAAGGACAATTCACTTAGCTTGTCTTTATCTCTGCCAGTCATGGCTATGAAAGGACAGACCCTCTTCACACTGATGTCACCTTCCAGGTCTCAGCCTTCTATTCCTCATTCCTGGAGGTTAGCTCCAAACAGAAAACCATTACAAAATAATCTATGTCTGTTAAGATCATCCAATGTAAAAGCACAAATCCTTCTGTGTTAATAAACTAGCAAGGTGGCATGAGAAGCTATTCTAATTTTGTGTGTCTAATATATGGAAAAAACACAGCTGCTGTTAACTCTTTACATAAAACTGAGAGTCAAATGCCATATGTCTGACCTGGGCTTCCTTCTAGAAGGGATGGCTGAAAGCTTGCTCTGAAAGCTAAAACTGAAACACTATGGCGTGCTTCAACTGAAGAACCAAATCTCTTTGGAGATGCACAATTACAGGGGGAATATTCCATCACTAAATAGGGAGCAAAGGATGCTCTGATCTCTTCCCCCTGACAAATCAGGGAAAAAAGTCTATGAAATGAATGGAAGGCACGGAAGTTACCTTTTGCATTACAAAAGGTAACTTCAGAAGGTTAGGTAAATAAACTTGAAGTATGTCAATAAGCCACTTTACATTTTAACAGCCCTTACCCAAACAAGACTATTTCGTTTGGATAGTTTGCTACCAGAGAAGTCCAATAGTTTAATTGCATCACGTAAACAGCAACTCAAAGTTACCTCGGCAGTGCATAGATAATGTTCAAATAACTCTCCCAAGCAACATAAATGGTCTTAAAATGACACCCTTTATAATCGCAGTGGAGATCCTTGGGTGACCACCAGAGAGATGAAAGGTGAAAGACACAGCCCTTCAGCCACAAAGTCTGCTTCCTTGCCCTTCAAAATGCAATTGTATTGCTTTTAATGCTCTGGCATGTTCTCAGTACTTTTTCTCCTGGCGCTGCAGTTAGATCAGGCTACAGGAAGAAAAGCACTGTGTTAACACCACAGTGTCCTAAGGACTATTTTTATTGCTCCTGATTTATTTCTGACCTACTGATTTTTTTTTCTACTTGACCTTTTACATGAAGACAAGGAAAACAGTACACTTCATCTGCCAGTTCAGTGCATTTTCTTTTCTTCACTCGCAGAATTATAGGGTTTTAAGAGAACGTCAGCTATTCTGCCCGCAGGCTTTCATTTCAGAGCAAAAGCATGCCTGGCCTTTCGTTTCCTTGCTGGTAATAGCTTTTGTTAAGTAAGGGAATGTTTACTAAGCAAAACCAGCTCAGACTCTCAAAGTTGTGCTGAATGACAATGTTTTGGAAGTGGGTTTCCCCTGGGAGTCAAAATCAGCGGCATGTAGTCAGGTATTTTCGTAGTGCAATTGGCTTGTTTACCAAACCTGCACTATTCTCATCACAGTTCCTTTGAACCAGGATAATGAACGGCACACAAGCACCTTCCCAACTGTGGGTTATCATATTGCCTCATGCTCAGAAACAGCTCTTCTGCTTCACCTTCCCTTACCACTGTACAGGTCTAAGCGTATGGTCCCAAGGTTAATGCCGATACTGTGTGCTAAACCCATGTACTGAACTGAGAGAGACAGAAAGGCATTAAGGTTTGAAAACCTCATCGTTGTATTAGCACCAGGGCTATGTTAGCATCCTTGTTTAGGGAAGCCTAGAACATGTCACCCTCCCCTCTCCTCCTTCCTCTTGCTCTTACATTTCCCCAAAGTGTCAGCCCTCAACCCTGTCCTGTCCCCAGTCCTCCTGCTTCTTATACTTGTTCCAGAGCTTCTGGAACAACAGGAGCACCAGGAGATTCATAGGCTGGTCACTAAGTGGAGGTGGGTGTTGCACAGGAGCAAATAAATTCAGGTCTGATCAGCTTCAAAATAGGCTGCTGCCTCTGGGAAGACTGAAAGCTGAACAGGTCATGGCACAGTCTTCTCCTTCTTATTCCCCTCCCATTCTAATAAGACACTTGAACTCCCTGTCTCAGTTATCACTGCAGCGTTCACAGCCTCCTTTCTGGCAGTTCCATTTGTCTCTACTGCCTACGCAAGTAAAAGAGATGGAACTTTATTCTTACCATCCTGCTACAAAGAGGGACTAGCAACAGCAGTGGCCTGAGACAGGGAGTCTTTTCTTTGTGGTTAAAGTTGTTCCTGGGACACCCCATCCTAGGATCTTGGCACTCAGGGGCCTTGGTGTCATTTGTAGGAGTTGTTTAGAGAAGGGAGATAGAGGTACCAGGGAAGATACTGGGTGCAGGTTTGCCAATGGTGCCAAAGCTCCTCCTTAGGACTCCATGGGTTCCTTATTAGGACGCAGGACACTCCAGCACCAGGTGGAGTGGCAGCAAGGTGTTTGTGCAGGTCTTGGGCAAGAAATACGGAGGGCTTTAGAGCCCCAGGAGAACCTCCCTGGCTTCTTTCTCCGTGGCTGATTTATAGCATGGACATAGGTATTTGATGACCTGTCTTAGAAACTTCCTGTCTGCAGTTTACACGTGTCCTGCTGCCCAGCCTGAAGGCAGATGTAGCAGGCAACTGACTTCACCTGAAAACAGCTACATGGCTAAGTCTTTTCTCATTTGTGTCACAACAGAGGACCCAAGAAGGTGAGTCTGAGCAGCTATCCTCTTTACCCTCTCCTTGTGCACAACAAATGGCCTATAGCCCATTAGCTATCAAAGAAAGGATAATACCTTACTTCCCCCTAGTTACTCTGTGATTAAAATGACCGCGGGGCCTCCTCTTCTCTGTCTGCAAGCAGCTTCATCCAAGTTTCTTCCAGCTTGATGCACGCAGTGTGCAAACCATTAAGACCTCCTGCCAAAACAATAACATTTCCAGTCAGTCTTTAGAAACAAGAGTGTAATTTTCCTATTCACACAACTGTGACAACAGGAAATAAAGTCCCAGTTAAATTAACTTAGCTAGTATCAACAGGCTAATAAAAATTTCCTTATAAAAAATAGTAATATCTCCAGTTTTCCCCATATATCCAAAATCCAAACAATGTTTTTCTTTACTCAAAACAAGTGTTGTAACTCTCAAAATGGTGATTCTGCCTAAGAAGTATACTTTGTCATAGGGACTTTAAACATAAGACTTTTATTTTGTTATTGAAGATTGTATTTAAAAATATTTCCCGCTACATTTCTGTTTTCAGAGCTTAGGGGGGACTGTTGATTCAGCCTGATGCTCTTTTCCCACCCCATGTGCTGGTACTGAAATGCCTCTTGCAGCCTCATCCATACAGAAAAACTAGGTCCCTTTAACAGTAGTTAAAATAGAAAATATATTCTCATCTTCTCCAGGTATAGATGCAGTAGTACTGGTATAAATGTGCCATATAACAGCGTGGTTAAGAATACGAAAAAAGGCACAATGGATCAAAAATGGCACTTATCACCGTGTCCTGTGCCTGACACTGGCCAGCAATGGATATCAGGGGAGAGTAAAAGAGCACGGAAAGCTCAGATTGACATTCTGCAAGATTTCGTACCCAGTTTCCAGGGATTTGTGTATGACAGACAACTTGAACTGTGGCGGGTATCTTTATGCCTGATAACTGTCATGGCATTTTTCATCTGTGAGTGTTCACAGGCCATTTCTGAAGCTCTGAGATCTTCTAGACCCCACGATATGCTGCGGCCAAGGACTGCACAGCTTAAACACGCAGCAACCTGTGAAGACTTATCTCCTGTTTGTTTTGAACCTGCCACATGATGGCTTCATGGCACACTCACCTGCTTTGGTAATGGAAGCAACAGAGAAAAACTCTTTCATGTTGACTTTTTCCTTCCTACTCTGAATTTTATTGCTACTATTGAGCCTCCTCATCCATCTTCTTCTTCCATACTGCAAAACCGTGCCATACTGCTTCTGGTAAAGAAGTCTTATAAGGGAGGGAACAGGAATCTTTCTACAAATATGGCACTGAAAATACACTGAGCTAATTCTTTCACCAGAAAAGACATATTTCGCAGGTTGTGAGTAAAGAAAACCTGGCAAAGTAGTGCCAGCTACTTTGCATTAACTGCTTATTTACATGCCACTTCTCTGTGGTAAACATGAGGTACATTATCCTTCAGGGAAAGTGAATCATCACTGAAACAGAGATAAAATTTATCATGTCTTAAGAACACGTACCCAGGCAGGTACTAAGGAGCATCTGACACCCACGCTGTAAATCCATGTCTTACTTTACCTGTCAATACTCAGACCTAGTCCAGCTGAAGGGGCCTCGCTTGGAGATGCTGTGGTATCCTTTGGTCAAACAGCCCACTGACATCCCAACCACTCAAACCACTTCAGCCTCTGCTGCCTCTTCTCCCCTGAGCTGTAGCACCTTGGAGCTGCAGACTGGCAGGCAGCCCTTTCCTCCCCACGGCTCACACTCCACACTACCAAATCCCTGTCTGTCTCTGCCAGAGCCTGGTGTCCAGCCCCCTCCCAAAGCAGACCTTACAGAAAGACCAGAACCCCCTGCCAGTTGCTACAAACTCTATGGGAATGCTAAAGCCTAAGAAGAAGTCTTCACATTTATGGCTCGTTTGCCACCGCATCAGCTATGACGGAAGTGTTGCACCGTGCCGGCACAGAGATGGCAAAGGGGGGCATCACTCACAGTCCCTTAACCAGGACAGAAAATTTGGTACATGGGGACAGACACAAAGAAAACCTCCATTCGTAGTTAGGAAGGCAGGTTAACATGGTGACAACGCTCTGGTCAGAAGGAGAAAAAGAATATGGTGGAGCCTGCTCGAGGAAAGGAGAAGCCAGGTTTCCTAAAATAAACAAAAATTTCTCAGGTATCACCCAGATTGGTTTGCCGACAACCAAAGCTATGCAAACAAGGACAGTTTGGAGCTATCTACTGGAACCTCGACTGAGATCAGATAAAACCTTTCCTCCTAATCACCGTCTTCATGGAATAGTGGAGTAAACAGTTGCAGGATAAGTGCATGGCAAACAAAATCCACTGTCTATTTTGCACGCTGCATCTCTTGCTATTGAATTATACATCTTTGTACAAAAGAGGGACCAGAATTCTCTCTGTTATTTACCCACAGAGGTTAATTAATTTACAACAAATCACTGGCCCTCCTATTACATGCCTTTCAACTGATCTATCTAAAGCCTGTCCTGCCTATTTTCTGTTCATTACAGTGACCTGACCATTCACATTCCCTTTCTGCCACTTCCTTCTCTCTTTCACAGGAGGCTGAAGTAAACCTGTTTGAGAGTCCTCTACAATACTACAGAAAAAGAGCATTACTGAATGAAGGCCAAGGTCAAATAATGCCATGAAATTCCTCCTAGAAGATAAACCTGTATGATCTCTAAGTATGATTCCTGCCCATTTCTTCAGTGTAAGTCAGCCCCTACCCTGTTTCCTTTTTATGTCCTGATGAAGAGAAAATTCAGTGCTTTCAACAGTAACAGCCCTCAGAAGGGACTTCCCTTGTTAATCCTAAGTAAAGTGGATTTTACCAGTCATTCCAAAAGACAGGATTCCTCATGTTGGTCTTCTGTGTTTTTTGGAGGTTTACTTAAATGATTAACTGCAACTATTAAAATGTTAAGCTAGATTATCCAGCAGTTCTCAGCCATGTGATCAAGAGTCTTTAGGTCATGCGATAAATCAGGCCAAGCACTTCTTGTAGGAGTACACCTGTGTGCTAATTTTAAAATGAGGTCTCTGCAGTTCCCAATTTATGGACCTATGAGACATTTCCCATTAATGCTTTGCAAGTACAGCTTACCCACTGGATTGCTCAGCACCGATCAGTGCTGTCTTTTGCAAAAAGAAACTGTGTGGTAAAGGCAACTCACAACCTTAAATGTGATTATCAGTGCACACCAGCAGCTAATTGAAGTTCTCTCATCTTTCCCATTTCTTAGTGTTGATACAAGATACCACCGGCTAAGCCACTAGATAGTCATACAGTTTAGTGTCACCAAAACACAGCAAGGGGGAGACTTTAGGAGATTGTACAGCCCAGGCCCCTACGTAGAGGGAGGATCAATTTTATTTAGACTGTCCCATCAATAAAAACCCTTCTAAGGGTTTTTCTAAGCTTGTTCTTTACCGCAAGATGACTAGACAAATCAAACTAATGTTCATCCTCATCTCATTTTACTAGCTCATGAATAATACTTACATTATATACTTAAAATACTTTACTTACATAATTGTCCAAATCCTCTGCAATCTAAACAAACTTGAAAATGTTTCAATCCTTTCTAGGAAATTCAGGGCCAGCCTATTCTACTTTTCTTTCATATAATTACAGCAGTTCTTTGGGAACACTGACATCACTGCAGATTAATTGATTAGAGATACTGGAATAAGGAGAGGCATGGAAGGAACTGGAAGAGGAATATCCTGCATTTGCCTTTGAGGCCACAAAAACAGCAGCGGGAAGGAAGAGTGTCATATGAAAGCACGTCTCTTCCAGACAGCATCTATCCAGATGACAAAAGAAATTTAAAATAAATGTTTATGACACAGGAAACAACAGGAAAACAGGAACTCTCCTGCATAGCGTCAGGGAAGCAAATGCCTGTTTCAGGAGAAGGCTCTAATTACAGCTTTTTAGCTATTTGAAGTCTCCTTAAGCTTGTAATGTTTCAGAAGCAGAGGAGCACAGAATTGTCGGTTCAAAAGATAGATACTCTGCATCTAGGCTTTTTCCTTTTTTTGCTTTCTCTGCTTCTTCTTTAGAGTCTGCCAACAGCTACCCAGGATGTCTACAAATAAAGTAATATTTCCTGGCACCCTTATGCAAGTTAGGCATTTTGAATGGCTTTCAGATGCATAGCTTAGATGTGTTTTAAGTGACAACAACTGTAGCCATACCCCAAACTTCTGCTCCTTCTTTATCTTCTCACAGAAGTTTCCACTTCCACCATGCGCATGACCAGAACCATACTCCTCTAGTATTACATCCACTGCTGTATGCAACTGCATTTCCTGTATATTACTTTTGATAAAGTCTGTCTATTTTTTAATACTGTTTTTGTCAGCACAGTACCTACACAGGCCATTTATTTTAACGTCCCCCAACAGATAATCCTCTTGCGCTTTTTGTGGTATTTGGGCACTTTGAAAGCACCCCAGAGCCTAACTCCCATCAAAACGTATTCAAATTAGGCACACATGTCTAGACAGCTTAAATGCCAGTGTATTGTTTCCTATAAATTAAGCTTCTCTAAAGGCCTACAGACAGAGTGTTCCTGAGGGACCTCTCTCGTTACCTGTTCACTCCAGCTTTAACCACTGGTTTCCACCAGCAGGTCCACAATTCCAGTGTGGAGTAACTGCTGGGTTGAGACAGTCTGGTAAGTGTGACCAGTGCCACTGATGCCAAATTTATGAAAAACCAAAATCTTTTGGTACTAAGAAGTTGGCTGATATTTTTAGGAGTAAATGAAACTGTTTGGATTTTAAAAGATTTTTTAAAAGGAATTTTTTAGGTATATTATGCTGCAACAGTCAAGCCAGGTTCAGTTTTCTTAAAAAGTCCTTTCATATGGTCACAACTAGTCCTCAAGAAAAAGGACCAAGACGATGCAGGCAGACAGTAGCAAATGACCAAAAATACGAAGAGAGTGACAGAAACAGTTTTAAACTAACCCTGTTACAGCTTAGCCACTGAGCCAGTTTGTCTTCATCCAAACAGAAATGGTCTGAAGGCTGGCAGGAGGCAATGCTCCTTCTCCTGCAAACACAGAAAGCCGGGTGTCACCTCCATGCCTCTACCATCTTGAGTCCATGACCAGCTTATGATTTCCTCCTCTAAGTTCCCAAGGGTGCAAAACAGGATACAAGAGTCTTGCTCTGTGTAGCCAGGGACATCCCGAGCGTGTGCACCTGGAGTGTATACTGCTCTGAAAGTCCGTCTGCTTCTGTCAGCACTTATTCAAAGTGAACAGATGAATCTCTGTGTGTCAGTATTTTATCCATCAAGGCAGGAAGCAGGAAATTCTGCCTCAAAAGTAGATCTGTCAATATTTCCTGAAACCTTTGGCTGTAATAAAGTCTTGTACACGCTCTGGTTTTTCAGGGGCCGCTGGTAATTTGCCCCTTTGAACTAAAAAGAAGGCAAGAATTACATTGTTAGACTTTAAATAGATTTTTTTTTTCTGTTTGTTCTTTGAAAGTTTTATTACAGAACCTCTCCCCTCTTTTTCCATCTGACTGATAGGAAATCAAAGGATTATAAAATGGAAAACATCTGATTATAGGAGTGAAGCAATTAGTTGGCATCAATAACAGCATATTGTTACTGACAAAAGCATGTCTGCAAACTAGGATCTTTAAATAGAACATTGCAAAAGAAAACCCAAAAACATACCAACCAGGGCAAGTATTCATGCCAGCTTAATGGAAGAAAGCAATAGCAAACTAACTGATATGAGCTTTACTTATTACACTAGTTTAACATATTTGCTCTTCGCTCTTGGAACATTTTATTGCATTTGATAATTACATAATAAATAAACACTTCAAAAGTGTTTATAAAAAATGGAAATAATCAGGTAAAGTCTATGCTATGTCTATTAGGCTTAATGTTCCTGCATTCATTTAATGGTACTGCATAACCAGGAGGCCACCCTGTCTTACACATAAAATATACAAAAATAACATTGTGATGCCTGGGCCACAGAACATAGTGGATTTCTTACAACAAAGCCATTAAAATGGATTTTGAGAAACACTATAGTGCTACACTTAATGAAACAGTTTGAAATTATGTCAGGGAGTGGGAGATCATCAGAATTAAGGCTGTTTTAAAGACTTCTGTGGCAAGAGTCAGTGTCTCTGGGCCTTGTTTCTCCTCTCTGCACAAGGCTGCAAGGCTCCAGTTTCAAAGTCAGTGCTGCAAGAAAAAAGTTAAGTCTTGCCACGCTGACTCTCGTAAGTCTCTGGGTAAGACTTATGCGATCTTTGACATAGGAGTTAGGCTACGAAACCCTCTCACAGAAGCCAAGAATGAAAACTGTGTTTTGCTTGGAAGTGTTTTTCAGCTCCCAGGAATTTATAAGGGTTTGTACGCAACAGTAATAAAACAGCAATAAGAGTTCTGCAGTTAAATCACTTTCCTTAGCAAACCAGGAAGAAATAACAGAGTGGCCTTGGTCTTTGATGTTTAAATAAAAACACCGAGAGCGATCCCTCTAGCCCTATTAAGTGGCCTTGGTATAATCAAGGCCCAAGAATATCTATTTGCTTAACCTACATTATGCGAGATCTCCATGTGACAGGCAAAAATGTGCCAGTCTGCTCAGCTGAATTCATTACTGGAAATGGGTCGCAACAGAGTTGAAGGTAATTTTTAAAACATACAGGGGAAGGGTAAGAAGAAAAAAAGAGGAGATCACTTGATTCTTTGCCTTGATACAGCATCACTTACTACATCACTTTTTTTCTCATTTAATAGAGTAACATCTCTGTTTTCCTAATGGAATAATTTAGGGCTCTCTCCTGCTGCAAGACAGGTGGCAGGAGAGAGCCCTATGTTATTCCATTAGGAAAACATATCACCTGTCACTCTAGAGTACATAATAATGTAATATATAAGTATAATTATATATAATCATGTAGACTATAATACATACATGTATAAAATTAAAGTTTTCAGTCCTGTCTCATTATGATTTCATGCAAATCACTTGAGTGAGACCATTTTGCTGGGCACCACGGACATCCCACCCTCTCTCCCACCTAATTATTTCCTCTGAACTCACAATTGGTTTGTCTCTTCCAACTTGGCAGAAGTTGGCTGTCTCTTTTCCTTCAGACCAGCTTTCACCCCAGGCTTTCTTGCTCTCTGAAAGAGGAAGGGCTGGGAAGATGACAGTCAAAGCCGGGCCAGACCTCTCCCGTCTCCCCTGGTATCTGTAGGGGTGTGCACCAATGGCAACAGCTGTAGGAAAGGAAAAGGAAGAGAAAGGCACTGAGAAAAGGGAGAGATAAGGAGAAGCTGTTGTGCAATGGATCACAGGGCGTAAACATGCAGGTGTGCGAACTGCTAAAACAAAATGCTCGAAGGCGAGAGGACTAATAGAAGGCATCAGGATAAAACTGGGCCAGGTTGAGTGTCATCTCTACACAAAGAGAGCTAACTGAACGGCTCTGTATAAAAATAACAACCTGCCTTGCCAGCCACATTCTCCCTTTGGCCCCCAGCTGTTTCCACTTCCTTAACATATGTTGAACCAAATAAAGTGTTTACTAATTTCCCATCCAGCTTTTTCAAAAAAACACAAGAGCGTGCACTGCCAAGGCCGGAAGAAGGTGGAAAAGAGCAGGCAAGAAGAACAGTAGAAGACAACTAAAGTGTTTAATCGGTGTGTTTCTCTTGGGTTTTCTGCAGGTCCATCTTAACTGCTTGATTACCAGAGCAGGCATCGAGGTGACCCTTCCGGTTCAGTGGAAGTCAAGCGGATGTCCAGGGCAAAAGGTATCAGAGGGGGGATCTGTTCCCTCCACAAGGGAACCAGAAGCACCTTTTAAGTAGCTAGGAATGACCGTGACAACAAATAATAACTACACCATATCTGCCGTTCACTCTCTAGAGGGGGTGCCCTGAACTGCAGCCCCACGCGCAGTCCAGAGTCAGACAGGAAAAGCAGTTTTTTCCACTTTGGCTCTTTTTAGCCATACTATTAATAACAAAACAATAGTCAAAAGCTGTTGCTGTATTTGCTGTTTCTCTATCATTCTTTCATCAGCAGAGATCAAGGGTAATTAGTGCACGATTCCCTGGCACTGGTAATTCCGCTTATTCATGAACCCCAGTTAATAAACCAAACCAGTAATCCCAAACTGCTAATTCTCACCCACTTGTATCACATAAATAGCAACACTGTAGATTTATTCATTCACCAAGGAGAGAGGGAAAGGACTGAGACAACAGTGAAAGCCTTGTTCGTATTCAGATGCTCTGCTGCTCAACGTGGTGCAGCTGTGCGCAGCTGGTGTGCTCCTCTGCACGCTTCGCACTGATGCAGCTAGCTGCGAGAGCACCTC
The DNA here is from genome assembly GCA_013400135.1 of Rhinoptilus africanus. Lineage (NCBI taxonomy): Eukaryota > Metazoa > Chordata > Aves > Charadriiformes > Glareolidae > Rhinoptilus > Rhinoptilus africanus. The sequence goes on from VXBO01005575.1 coordinate 400,750, forward strand.
TGTATCTCCGTAAGGATGTTCACATCCTAGTCTGTTCAGATGTAACTGTTTCGGTCTGGAGTGACGCTTTCAGAAGATACTTAAACCAGTAAGAAAGCTCAAGGCAGCAACCACCCCCCACATTGAGACTACCTTTGGTTCCTTTTCTCATGCTTTTCCCTGTAAGGATGAGTTTTATAGAGCAAGAGGTAGCAGAACAGGTGAGTTAAAAATGGCAATTAAAAATTAATCCTGGGATTAGCATGGTCAATGAGTCCAAATCCCTGGAGTTTTATTGGCGTAAAAACCTGGAACAGTAGCATGTGTCTCCAGTCTATGGAGAGGTTTGGGTTTGAAGCTTCAGCATTTATTACAACTGCTTATTTCCCTCTATTCCTGCACTTAACTGAGATGATCCAGTTAATGAGGGAGGACAAAAGAGCTTTACATTGTATCCCTTGTTCTCAGCAGGTTCCCAATCAGCATGCAACAACTACAAAGAAGAACAGGGAAGAAGATTTTTTTCCATTGTGAAAGTGAGGAACTTTGTTGCTCCCACATCTGCCCAGCAAGGCAGGTAAAGATAGTCTCATTCAAAACCTGTGTCAAGACATTTCTTCACTCCAAATCTGCAGTATCTGGGTAGGTTACTTCCATCCACTGGGATACAAGGGCATACAATCTTATTTCCTTCTGTCAATTAGGGTGGCTGCTGCTTGCAAAGAGCCCTGCCTCTCTGCCCTGGCATGCTTCTTGAGGTCAGACTCCCTGGAATCAGAGGAAACCCCAACCGAAAGCAGAGATACCGGACTTCTTCCTTCCTCTTCACAGTTACTGCTCTTTCAGTTGTCAGTAACTTCAGCACTGCAGACTGTGTGAAGAGGATGTGGGTAAAGGAAGCTTTCAGCCTCCTTATCCTTCTGTTTCCTGGTATCATTCAGAGCTGACTTGACTTCCAGTGCCATGGACAGCAGTTTCATGGCTGCTCTGATCCGTTTTCTTGTGCTATCAACCAGAACACAACACATCCCAGCCATGACCCCTCCATCCTCTTGGTGCTGTGGCTCTACAGGCACAGCAGAGTTTCATTAGGCAGGGGATATCCCCCGGGGCCTTCTTCAGTACCTCTTGCTCCTTCTCAAGTGTGGTAAAGGAGCCTGGACAATAAACCCCAAAGAACTATTTCACAGTAGCTCGCGACAGAAGGCAGAGTGATTAAAAAGAACTGAGAAGCTTACACAGCAGCTGCCAGCCCAGCAAATAGAAGTGTTCTCCACACAGAAAAACGCGGAGCGCAGGTTTTAGAGCTCCTTGACAACACAGCCCTCTATGGAATATAACAAAACAAGGGCAATACAAATATAAGCTAGTCCACTGCTATAGTTAAGATGCTTACACAGCAGAGGCAAAGAAGAAATTTAAGAAAAAAAAAAAGAAAATAAAGAAAAAAGAATATATGCTATAGAAAAATGAACTACAGATCCCTGGACACTATACATCCCCATATCCATTCCTACTTAGCCCAGATAAGTCCAGTCTTCACCTTTCCTCTGATCACCACAGCCTGTCGTACTATTTTGTTCCATTCTTAACCTTGTCACTAAAACCTCCCCAAGAGATGGCATAAAGGAATACCATATTCCCTGCCTTATTTGACTCTGGATGAGTAAGTCCCTCACCAGTTGCACTTTTGATGTGGTTTATACTTAATCAGTCTGACACCCCTTTGATTTTGCTTCCACACCTGCCTGATCTTGTACTGGCTTGTCCTCCTGTGGCATTGGTGTTAAAGCCCGAGCCTTCAATCCCTTTTTAATTTAGATGCTGTTAACATGTTCTTAAAACACCTCCAGTCAAGGAAAGGTGATCTCTCTAAATCACGTAGGCTTACACTCAGGAAGTTTTCCTAGAGTCTGACACGAATCTCAATGGCTGCAGCTTAGGCCCATTTTTTAATTATCTTGTTTCTACTAAGGAAGTTGGAGAAGGAAAGCAGGATGAGTTTACAGAGGCAGGGAAACAAGTGCTATTACTTATTTACTGCAGCTTGGCAATGCCGTCACAGAGTTGCATCAAGTTCACTGTGTTATGGGAGCAGCCTAAGACTGTAAAACAATTCACTTCTGTTTCAGAGGAAATCAGCTCCGTGTCAACCGAGGAGCACACACGGTGCCAATGGCTGACAAACTTTGAGCCTCTTCTCTCTGACAAGGGCTGGCACCATCTCTGCATTCAGATGCAGCTTCTCCTTTGCATTCCTTGGTAGACAGGTAGAGGGTGCAGGAAAACACTACTACAGTAAAGGAAAAGGAAGAAAATGCTTTGCACATGATAATGTACTCTGCATTTTTAAGTTGCCTACAGGTTAGCAATAGGCTGGTATTTTAGTCATAGCCATTTTCTAGATCTCAGTGGTCCTCCTGCTGACACACTGCAGAATAATACATGTGCAGTAGCTTATATGAACAAGCTTTCACCTGCTCAGGACTCACCCTACAAGGACCATCGCCATTCAGTCATGCCTTCACTTCGTTTTTTTTCCCCCTTGTTTTCTACCATGCTGCAGACTTTGATGATGTTCTGCTTTTTCTCATCTTCCACTGAAATTGCCACAACATCATCAACGACCATTTCTCTTCCTATCACCTCTTCTGTTCTCTTTTATCATGTTACTTTTCCCACCCATCCCAAGATCTTTCTTTCATGAAGTCTGTTCCCCATATATGCTCCCTTATCTGGTACAATGTCCTTCTCTTTAAATATTCTCATATTTTCTAGTTGACTTTCCCTTTGTCTTTTCCTTCCTCCTCCTTGTGATCTAATCCTGCCTTAGGTCTTTTCACCCTCTAACCTCACGCTCTACCCAGCATCAACCCTCATTTGTGTCCAGCTTCTTTTTCTCAGGCAGGTCACCCATGTTTTGCTTTATAACTTGCATACTTCCTTCTTCTCCTCATCCTGCTCTGCCATCATCTTCTTTTTTGTTTCATCCAACTGCTGACACAAATTCCATTTTTTCTCTTAGATACTTCAGTGCACTCTTTTCCAGGAGACGAAAGGATCATAACACAACCATGCTACTTCCCAAACAGTCATTTACATTTCTATAGTACCTTCTAGCTGTGCATTACAAAATGATCTGAAAAGATGAGGTAGATCAGCAACACTGCATTTCTGAAGACAAGACTACTAGCTTAGTTCCTAACTAGGTGAGATTGGGTGCAGAATGACAAACTGACATCTCCAAGATGGGCCATGCAATTCCATGGCCAGCCTTGCTTTGCATCCTACAGCCTTGCTGCGGTCCTGTGCTCTGTTCTGAACTCTCACTTTTCTTTGGAATTACTATGTGATTCTATGTTGGTTTTTTTTTCTATAATTTCATATAGTTCCATTTTAGAGCTGATGATATCTAATGTCTTTGCAATTGTCATCTCAGAAGTGTTGCAGCATTTCAGAAACAACATAGGGTTCTACAGAGATATCTGAAAACGTGAAGCTTTTGAGAAAACTTGAGAAATCCTACAGGTAAAAATCATCGAAACCCACCAAGAACACAAAGACCCCCAACCCTGTAGCCACTATAGCAGCTCCTCCAAAGGAAAGTGACGCACAGAATTTGTTGGATTACACGGTGTACTTGTTGCTCTCTTGCTGGGAAGACAGGTGACCTAAGTGTTTCATAGCAGCAGCGTGCTAATGCTCCAAGGGGAAGGAAATTAGTCATTACTCGTTTCTCAGCTGACTTATGACTACCTTGGCAGAGATGTAAGCAAGGAAGCTTGTCAAGCAGAGGGCGGAGGGAAAAGAAAAGGGGATGGGGTGGCTAGGGGGGGGAAACATGCAAAAAAGTAAACTATATTGCAGATCCAAGCTGCTATCCAGACAGCAACCATTTATCCATGAACCCTGCTACCAAAAAGCTCTCATCTCTTCCACATATTTTCATAAAGGACTTTTTTACCTCCCCATCTATCATACTAACCAAAGCTCCTACTGTACTCTCAGATTGCTGGTATGTCCCCCAAATATCTTCCACTGTAATCACCCTAGTTTCTCATTATTCCATGTCCCCTGCACCTGCCCTGACTTTCACAATACTTATATTTCCCTCCCATCCACGTTACCTGTCTGACTGGGAAAGAGAAACCACAGGTCACGGCTGATTCAGAACATGAGTGCTGACAGCAAAGCTTGCAGATTGTATAGGTAAGATAAGGACTGAACTCAAACTTTCCCTTTATCTTCTTTCTCACAATTAACTTTCACAACATTTTTAAGAACTTACCATCTTTAAAACTCTTACTTCCAATGAATTTGGTTAAAATTTAAAATTATAATTGAAAGTGCAGAGATTGAAGGGCATAAGCCTGTATGCCAGGAAGATGCCTGTCTCCATATCGCTTTTGATCTTGCATTGTTCCTAGATAAGTGATCCTTCACCTGTTTCTTTCTATAATGTGAATGTGAAACAACCAAACAGAAAACAGGACAGGGCAGAAAAAATAAGGAGAGGTAAAGGAAAAGCAGCCAGCTTCCATATCAGTCTTTAGTAATTTTGGCAGCCCATTAATTATTGTTTAGGTTCCTTTCCTGACACTTAGGAATGTCACTGATGTCAACATGTCAACAAACAGTACTGCGGTTACAGTAGGTCAGATGTAGACACCTCCTAAATAACAAAACCAAAGCCAATCCTGGAATGAGCCCAAAGACTCAAGAGCTGTTAACTCATCAGTGTTTTTAATTCCACACATTTGGCAAGTTATTCAGTCTGGTAGCTAATAACATTTTGTAAAAATCCATAGTCTCATTAGCTTTCAAACTCAGAAAATAACTCTTCTTTGATGTTGTTTGTCCTCTCTCCTCCTCTCAGGTTTGAAAGTCAATAGCTGCATGGTAATATGAAGGTTACTGCTCAGGCCTGTATTTTGCAGCTGGTCTGTAACTAAATAAAAGACAGGATCTTCAGGGTATCTTTCCACAATGCTTTACTTAAGAAAAAAATAATTAAAATCTTTTGTCTTAACTCAGAGTTTTCCAGTCGTGAAAGATGAATATCTTATAACACAGGACAAGAATGTTTCTTTAAATTTAAGTTGTAAAATAGTGACTCTTACCGCTATTCTGGCTGTAAAACTTCATATTCCTCCTATTGTCCTATATTCACAGCTTCTAAGAAAAAGCTGACAATAAGAACACAACTCGATGACAACCAGTTTGCTGCAACCTTGTGAGGACAAAGAAGTGGAGACTGTTAATCATAGGGGAGTTACTGGGAGACTTTATCACCTCTTGATTTTTCTAAGGACAATAAAAATTGCTCATGAACAATGTTACCTGACGAACTTGCTTTCTCATTGACAGTCCTAAACCCAGAGATACAGCTGTCATCAAGGAGGTGATGAGCTACAACAGGAGAGTTTCTGAACTGCTCCTTCAAATAAAACCAATATCTATTACAGTGTAACATTGTTTTTCATTTTCATTGGGAGGTTTGAAATATTACTCCTCAGAGTGTGGAACGGCCTATTCACTTAATGAATAATACTCTGGACAAATTACATTTTGCCTAGAAATTGTAAGGAAACATAATTTCTCCTGTCATTGCTTTTTAACCTATCCTGCTGTCTCACTCATTCACACCATGACATACGCTGTACTGCAAGTAGATGTCAGGCCAACAACCTGAGAGGGGTTGGACTAGATAATGTCCAGAGGTCCTTTCCAAACCTATGAGTCTATGATATGCAATAGATGTTCCCCTGACATGTCCTGGAATCAGTCCTATAGACACTATTTACAGACAATTTGAGGGTACATTTGGTATATGTTGCAACCAGCTGTTTCTCTCCGTCAGTGGCAGTGCTGCTGCTGGGACACCACTCCCCACTGGCTCCCCAAGGCTGAGGTATCAAACTGCTCACATTCATTAGCCGCACATTCACTTCTCAACAGGATAAAAAAATTAAACCTCTTAAGCCTGATTTCTGCCCAGAGTTGACGAACTTTCTTTTCTGCTTGAATATGAGTAAATCAGGAAGTTTTAAGTATTTGCTGATCAAACATATTCAAATACTTATTTTTAAAAAATCTTATTTTGTTGAGTCAGAAGAGATGTTTGAAATTCAAGCTGCAGTGTTTCAGTGTCACTGGTCAAGTAAATTTTACTTTCCGCTTTTCATTTTCAGAATGAAAGAATATGTAAGCACTTCCAAAGCAAAACCTTCGTGTATGTAACTGATATTTTTTTGCCTGAAATACCTATGGGGGGATATGTAAAAGGTGGTTTTGATAAGCAGAGGCATCAGTAAATATTGGCTGACATTCCTGGTAGGCAGAAACAAAATGGGCACATCTATAGAACCAGTGATCTAGTCTAAAAAATAAATATTCGGATGTGCATTTTTTGCATGATTAAACCTTGCATTAGTTAATGTGTCTGCAAAGACAGATAAAACTAAGGAAGCTGAGATGACTTGTCATACAGATCTTGAGGTCTATGACAGGCTATTGAAGGGTTATTATATGTCACTGAAAAGGAAATTTTTTTTTTGAAGAGCTATTTTTATGTTTCATTCTGTGCACGTGTAAATGATAATTTGTAATCAGCCAGCTTTGTTCACTCTGCTGCCAAAGAACATCCCATGTAATAGGCTTGGCAAAATCCTCAATTAAATCAGGTCGAAGGAGGTCAGGGCCCAGCAACCTTTCCAGAAAGGCACACCAGAATTCTTTTTTCCCTACCAGACTAGAGATAAACCACATTCTGCATCTCAGAGAAGAGAAAGGCTCCCAACTCCCATATGGACAAAACTACATTGGCTCTGTGCACAACAGGCACCTCCATTGAAGTCTTAAGAGGGAGCAGAGGATCCCTGGGCGTCAAAGACATTTCCCTGAGGGCGCAGCAGCTCCCACTTTTTGACTTTGCTCAAACCCTGCTGAGCGCCAGTCAGAAGGCACCTGTAGTTTATGAAATAAAGAATTACTTAGAGGGACAACTGCTCTTGTAAAAAATATATAGCTTTCACATCTAGTCAGTGGGGTGGGTGCTTCCCTTGGCATGTCCTGCAGTCTTGATTTCCTGACTGTCCGACTGTGACACAGCAAAACCCCGTTCAGGACTACATGCTTGGGTTTATTTCTAGAAGCTTGGGAGCCTGAAGCTGTCCAGGAAAAGGTGGAGGATGGCTCATGAATAGAGTCGGAACACAGCTTGGGCACCGTTCCTTACACAAGGCCTGGGAATCACTCCCCAGTCCTCCAATTTTGGTTTATCCTTAGCCTATACCATCACAAAATCATTACTTGGAAAATCCATTGTACCATGCACTGAGAAGAACAGTAATGTGGGGCAATCCACATTACATAGATGCCTGTGGACTTCATGACACATGAAGTCCATTTTAGCCTTAGTATCTGTTTCAGATGGTGCAGCCATACATAATGAATCCCTCAAATGTCACCACAAAACACTGCTAAGCCTTGGTTCAAAAAAAAAAAAGGGCAGACACAGGTTTTCAGTCTGTTAATTTGGGCTATAATAGCGATATACAGATCTAAAGGAAAACCTTTAAATAAGTCTAAACACGCTAGGATTTCTGTCTCCTCCTATTGTTTTCTGTCACCCTTAGAAGACTGCACAAAACTTGAGTGGAGACGGCGTTCATTTGGTGGCACTGCATAACCTGTCTCCCTTCCCACCATTGAAAACTGGACTTAAACCCACTCTAAAAAAGGCAAAGTAGGAAAGAAGCAGTCACTACTCAGGGGGTAGACTTTCCTGCCTTGTGTTGGTTACTCAGCAGGGGGAAGCATATACGTGAATCATCTGATCCAAACTGTGTTGCCCTAAGAATGAACGATGCATTGAAAAAGATAGTGGAAGAGGTAAATAGGCAGCAGACGCAGGTGAAAGAGAAGCCTACGCTTGAAAAACGTGGAGGAGAAGGAGACAAAAAACACCGATAGGAATTCCCATGCTTTCTGTTTTCCATTCGTTATTTCACACTGAAGGAACCTGCATTCATACAACACTTTCCTCAAAAGAGGTATTTTCATTTGAGAAGTACACAAGGAGACATAGCACTCGTGTACTGCAGGCCATACATGAAGACTAAAATATTAGCAAAAGCTACTCTTAATTGCTAGGAAAGGCACAGAATTTTATTGACATTCAAATTAGAACTGCACATTCTCAATTGTCTTCACTTTGCACTGCTGTCTTTAGCCTTTTTTCCTCCTTTCCTACTCCCTTTCTGCCAGGATGTGCTGGTGAAGCAAACAAGCAGAATCGTTACTTGCATAGGCTGAAAGAGAAGTTGGCCTCCATGGTCCCATACCAGGAAGGCAGGATTGAGTCTCAGTCATCTTACCTGAAGGGAGATAAGCCATCCTTTTCTCCTGCAGTGAGATCGGCGGTCCCCAGGCAGGAGTAAAAGCGGGGATCCTGGCCAGCTTCCCCATGCCCCACACAGCACGTCTTCTGCTAATTCCGAAGCCCACATTCAGATGTGCTTCAAATCCACAGTACTCTGCTATCATGTCCCCACACCCATGAGAAGTTTAAACCTGAAGTGAGGAAGGGCAGAACCCCCTTAAGGCAGGGCTGACAACAATTAATCCGGTACCAGCTAAACAAGATGAGTACAGGGAAGAAAACTACCCTTCAGTGAACATCAGAAGAGATAGAGAAGAACAGGCCTTTTATTACCATTCCATCATTTGCCTTTGTCAGCCTGAGACACTTCCTACAGAGTCCTTTAGGAAAGAGAGGAAGGAGGTCTGAACATCACCACACCTCTGTCAAACACCACCTCATTCAGTTTTCTTCTAAACCCTCTTTTTTATGCCTTCTGCTTTCCATGTCCTCTTGGTCCTTACTCCAGTGTTCAATGGAGGCTACTAGCACATTCCTCAGAAGCAGCTCATTCACTTTCCTTTCTTCACAACCTGCAGCAGTGAGCTTCAAGTACCCTCAGGCAACTTCTGTCTCTGAAGAAGACAAAACTTTAACTCATTCATCCACCTAGCAATAGCATAATGAAACCAGGTAAACTGAGACAAGTGTCTTGAACATGACAGTATTACATTATTTTTCCAGAGTGACAAAGAAAAAAAAAGTCAGAGATGTTATTCAGATGGAGAAGGAAAGAGGTGTAGAGCCATTATGAAAATTACATGATGCAAGAAAATTATAATTCTTGCTGACGTTATGTGCAGTATTCAGAACTTTGAAACTGAATGCACCCAGCTAAAATGCCAGTTTCTAGTTTAGTTTACAGTCTGGACCCACATAAGAAATTGCATTGTGAATGATTTAAATTACAGTATATCATGCTCTAACAACACACCTTAATTCTCAAGCAAATGTTATCTCCTGCCAATACTAATCCTGACCAAGATATACTTCCTTTCACTACATTGGAAAAGCAGATTTTATCTCTAGCATCCCATGCCAGAAAAGATACAGTTCAGACAGGAAAGGAGATGTCTGCTACCCTAAAATTCTCTGATGTTTGCTGAAGTCCAATGGCTGTTTAAAACAAAGAACCACTTGAACCCCATCCTTGGGACACTTCAGTCCCTCCACTTCAGAAGCAGAATAACCTCAGAAGATCAAAACCAACTTCATTGCTTAAACTTGGATAGTGTAAGCAAGGAGGGAGGACAGATTCCAGTATTATAATAGGCAATGCTACAGATACTGATTACCTCCCAGCTCCTGATCCCAAACAGCACGGACTTCAGCGTGGTACTAACAGCTATACCACAATGCACTGGAACCACAGTCACTGGTGCAAGTCAGATTTATTCTTTAAAACCTCTTTTTCCTAAAAGCCCTTCTCAAAATTTCCGAAATAATATGCATTGATCCCAACTAATAGAAATGTCTGTGAGCTATTGCAGTGATTGGATTCAGGAACACAACTGGACAAACACCACAAAGACTATTTCCATCAACAGACAGGGCAAATTGAAAATGGCACGTCCTTTCCTGCTTGCACTTCACTGAGAGTCCACTCAAATGCTGCCAAGTGGACTGCTTACCAAAGCTTATTTTAAAGCTACATACATTATTTGCAGATATTACATTTTAGTGTACGTTAGAAAGCTTGTACATGCCACCAAATAGGGCTAGAACAACATAGTTTGCCTAGTCCACTGGCATTCATGCAAGAGCTAAGCATTATGCTCAAAAAAATATGGCTTTAATTTCAGGAGAAGCATTTGCCCTCAAAGAGGACACACACTGATTATTTAATATATTCAAATAACAATGAGATTCATGAAAACGAAATTGGTTTGCCAAAGTAGGTTTATATTCATTATACTGTTTATCAGGATGTATTTATTCTCCCCTGTTCAGACAATCGTAACAGATTTTAAACACAAAAAAAGCAAGAAAACTTTATGGAGAATATACCAGAAAGCTATGCGCCATTGGAAAAGTGCTTAGATTGGTCACAAAGCAATCCTGTGACACATTCCTGCAAGTAGCACATAGCTAGCTGGCTTGCACTACCTTTTTTTTTTCATGTGTACAAAAAGAGAATGACAGAAACATGTTTAAACTGGCTAAATATTTCAACGTAACGGTATCCCAAGCAATTTGGATTTAGTGAACAGAGCCACGTGGACATCCTCAAATCATTCAATTGGAAGCAGATTGATGGACTATAGCCTGTGGCCTTATAAATTACATAAAATGGAAAGCCTTCTCATGGCTTTGTCAGAGACTGAATACATTCTCCCCCTCTCCAAGAGGGCCGAGCATTGAAACATAATCCCAGGAAATCCTGTTGTATTTACAAAAGATGCTGTCATCCCAACTCGCACTTCACAGCTGTCCCCAGGTGTGGCTGGGCACTTCCAAATGAAGTCACCGGAAGCACAGGCGTGTCTGCAGAGTGGCAAAGTGCTTTTCTGATATCAAACACCAAGAGGTAAAAAAAAAAAAAGTATAATATACATGGTCTTCATACTCAACATTTCTTATTAAGCAGCCAGCTCTTTGAGAAAAATTTCTGGCTTTCAGTGTTACTGAGCTCGATGTTTGTCTGCCCCTCCGGAGCGCCCTCGTCTTGCACCTAACCAAGGGTAAGCCATGGAAGGGCGAGAGCTGTGGCAGCCTCGCCAAGGTCTGTGCCTGGAGCTTCCCATACCGTGCTGCCTCACGCTGCCAAGGAGGGGCTCGGACAGCCCCACTTCTGGTTACCTCTGTGCCAAAAGCAGTGCATCTTTAAATCCAGGGGTTACCACTATCTGGTGCTGGGGGGTGGAAAAGGGTGGAGGTTGTAGCTCTACAGCCCATCCCATGGTACCAGCCCAGATCTGTGATAAAGCCTGGGATTTAGGGGAAGCGGTTTGCATGAACGCCTGGGAGGGAACTCCTACTGAAACAGCAAATCTTTCCCACATAGCGTCCCAGTTCCTGCCCACACACAGCGTTGGTCTCAGACCTGGAGGGATCTGCCTTCCTCTATCTCTTTGGGCCTCCAGAAGTTTTCCTCCCCCACTTTTGGCAATGCTCCCAAAATGCAGCTGTTCCACAGTAATGCAACAGCTCCTCTTTCCCTGCTCCTCCTTTTGCGCAGGCCGATATCAGACATCAGTGTGTGGATCCCTTCCCAGGAGGGAACAGCCAGAGCAATTAAGCTCTAGTTCTGCTTGCAGAGATCCCAGCTCCAAAGGGAGGCGGTTCGGCAGTGCAGACACCAGCAGCCTACATGAGCGAAGGCATGCACTCCACCAGTGGGTGCAAACAGGCATAATTAGAGCCCCCTTCTAAGTTCTGTGTATCCAAGCCAGACTACACAGTCTAAGTCCGGCTCGGTTTGATAATTCCCATATTTCTGTGAAAGCAACTAGCCTTTCCCCTTTCATCTCTCCTGCTTCTTCCATCTTTAAATCCCAGGCTTTCCCTTAGGCATACAAAACCCCAAGGACATCTGTGACGGATTTGGAGATGCCTGTAATTGTATATATAATCTTTTAAATGTTTGTTTGATTACTGGAAGGCAATTTACTGTACAAAAACATGAGGTTAAACTGAAAAACAGGCTGCCTGCATCAGGCAGGGAAGAACACAGTTGAGTTTCGTACAGCTCAGCCATTTGCCTACCCCTTCTGGAGAGGATTTTCACGGTTAGGACCACTGGGCTCTTCAGGAGGCACTTTAGAGGCTCTAGAAGAGTCTCGTATCTCCTTCCTGGTGATAAGTAGGTGTGGGAATACTCTAGGACAAAGCAAGAAACATTTTAATGCACTTATATGAGAGGTTCCTGAGGTCAGGCTGATTTGCTATGTAAGAAGAAGGAAAAACTTGTGGAGGACAGACCATCTGAGTAGGTTTAAAGGAACAGTACCTAAAGTATCAAGAAAGACTTTTAAGGGAGATAGGCTTCAGCCCTACCTTGCCTTCACTCACAGTCGAGGGTCCTAGTGGCCTCCATTCTCAAGCTGGTAGGCTTCTGAAGACAACAGGTCTGTATACGGATTATCTGCTTTTATATTTCTTCTTTCTGTGTGTATGTTCCTGCAAAGTTTAGTTCTTAGGAAGTGCATAGTGCTATTTTATGGACAAGCCTCTACTTAGAGCCTCAAAGACCCTAAAAGCTAGAGGATCTGTAGGGCAATACAAAACCAGGGCATGATCCCAGGACTAAAGAATCACAGGAGTCTTCTGCAAAGGACTGCCACACAAGAGACTGTATTCTGTAAATGGCTGTGACCATTTTGAACAGAAGGGCAGAAGAGAGACTCAAACTGGGTCATACCATAATTCAAGTCTCCGAGGATCCTTTCTGTCTCTGCAGGCCCCTCTCATATTCACGCTCTTGCTCCAGATATCAAGAGCCAGCTTCTGTTGCCACAACACTTGCCCACAACAGGGCTGAAGCTCCAGCTGCCCTCCCAAATACCTTCTCTGTCTGGGGCAAACATGCTCTCCCAGCCTTCTTTTCCTTCTGTCTGGGAGATAAATCACGCACCAAAGCCAGGGGATTAGTGAAAACATAGCTGGCAAAGGGCAGCCTTGAATACTCTGTGTCCTGCCCAACCCACCCATGCCATCCCACAGCGACCAGACTGCTTTGAACAGTGTTTAGACGTGTTCTCCAAAAAGGGAGGTTAGACAACACCTGGCCCAGCATGGATGAATCCCCCGGCAGCTGTGCAGCGTCTTGTTTGCTGCAGCACGACAGCGCTGCTGCCCACAGCCTGGATGCCCGGGAGGAAGCACAGGGAACTAGAACAGCTCTCCCCGGCTGAGCAAGAGTAATGGGCCCAGAGAGCTTAGAAAAAGGGGAAAACATCCTCCCACTCTGTCCTCAGGCTCTTCTGGACACTTAGACATATCAGCAGCGCTGCTGATCTGGTGATAGGCCAAGGGTGGTGAGAGGAGGCTGGAACATTTTGCCTCAGGATGATAAACAACTCTCAGAGGCTATCCTGGGGATTAACAGAAAGAAATCAGCATAAGAGAAGCTAACAGGGCAAAAGCAGTGACAGGAAGGAGAGACTCCATCACTAGCTGCTACCGTTTCAGCTCTCCAAGTGCAGCTTTTCCCTCCTCCACATCCCACCCCCCCTTTTTATTTCACATCAGGATGCAGGTGTGATGGAGAGGAAAGTGCTGCAGGAGAATTCTGGTCTGCTCCTAACAATGGTTTCATCTGTTTGACAAGCCCTCCCCCTAGGCTCTCCCCTGCTAAAAATAATCAACGCTTCAGCCTTTCATGGGAGTTTCGCCTCAAGACTGTGGGATCGGTGCTTTATTTCCTCCTTCAGCCGAACGCTTTTCTTTCTTCAGGTGGCAGAACTTGTTCCTTGCACCACCTCTGGCTTTAACAGGCTGCCTGATGCCCGGCACACACAAGCTCACCAAGAGCCACGGGCTGGTGTGGGTGAGGTGGTGGTCAGCTCTGCGTTCCTCAGCATCGCTCTGATTTCTCCTCCTTCATTTTCACCGCTTCAGACATAGCCACGCTAGCCAAGGCGGGCTCGCTCCCCAGCTCCAGGAGCAGGCAGACGAGGGGGCAGGCAGGGGGCTGCCCCAAGGACACTGTGAGGACACTGCTCCAAGAAGACACCCTGGTCATGGCACTGCGCTGGCCCTGGCTGATGTGAATACACCCAGGGCCCCGTGATCCCAGCTTGTTCAAGGCTTCCTGGAAACTGCCAAATTCCAAACTGGAAGTTATTCACGTGGTGCCTCTGACTGGGGCTGAGCAGCTAATAATTACATATTGCAGTGATTTACAAAAATGCCAAAGAGTAGCCAGTAAGATTGCTGTGGAATTCTCTTCTCTCATGTAATGCAGATCTGCAGAACAATAACTGCTCTCTCCTGTGCATGCCCTGTCTTAATCTCAGTGCTCCAGTTTTTCCCTTCAGCAATACTTTCAAGGTAAAAATGAAAGGTGTTTTACTCTTTGTGTAATTCTCCATCAACTGTTCTGTATTGCCTCTAGTGACAGAAGCGCAAAGCAGCGTATATTAGGTCACACAGCAAGGAAGTGCAAATTAATCACATTAATTTGAGAATTAATAGGAGAAACTTCAGTCATATTTATCGAAGCATTAAATAAACAACACAGTAAGCAGCCTTTCATTTAACAAGTATGAATCCACCTTTAAAAATGAAAAACACACTGTGTATTCCATCTAGTGTCTGGTCTTTGTAAGGAGTTATTTTCTTCTTTGTGAATACAGGAGCACAGAACACAGACAGAAAACCCTGCCTGGGAACACTTTCTATTTTCAGCTAGACACCTAGCATCCTCCTCAGGAAGAACTGAAATGCTGAAAGCAGCAGCCAAGATGGATTTGAAGTTCAAGCTTACCTTATTTGCTTCCCTAAATGCACAAACTTCACTACTGCCAGTCTGTCCAGTGTTCAACTATTTCTGCAGTGTTTATTTATTCTTTCTCAGACTCCTACTTTCCCGGTATCCTTGCGGCATCCATGACTACTATGGGAAGAATACGTTCATGATTAGCGATCAAACACAGATAAGGTTTAATCACAGATAAGCTGAATATGAAATCTGGGAAACTGATGTAGGCAGCAAATTTGAGATTATCAGGTCAAGGTTATCATGGGCTGCTCTAGTAATCTTTCCCCTTCATTTCCTTTGTGGATTATCATCACAAATCCCACTGTTCATGCACTGATAGATAAAGAGGAAAAAAAAAACATTAAGTGATTTGTCCAATATTATATGGGCAGTAGTGCCAGTCTTGTGCCTTAACTACCTGGCTGACTCTTCACTAAAGGGAAAACGCCAGATGCTCCTTCGTTTGATGTTGGCATCCGACCTGCTGCTTGGGCAGCCAAGTAACTCCTCTGCACCTGCAGGCCAGTTCAAGCCTACCTTCTCCCAGTATGCAATTTCTTTGTTCTAACACAAGAGTTGAGCTAGCCTGAACACAGCATTACAGACATGCCTTCAAATCTGTATTTCGCTCCCAGGCCTTTTTGCATTTCTGAGCTCCTATTAGGCTTCTAAGGCCACCACAGTCTGTATTATAAGGTGGACTTGTACTTACTTCCCAAATTATTTAAAACCCCACACTTAATTCTCACACTGCTTATGGAAAGAGAGAGCTTTAGCTTTCATACACAGCTTACTCCAAAGTCCCTTGAGTCAAGAATAAAGAAAGGTTTACTTCAGAGTCAAGATGGGGAAAGCAGAGGGAAAGTTTTTCTCCAGAGCTCTTCTCAGTCTTATGTTGCATATTTCACTCACAACTTATGTCTGAAGAGAAAGAAAATCCTTTGGAGTGATCTTCCCCTTTGTGGTTACCTTCTCTCAAGCAAAGAGCGGAAATTAAACACCTACACATCCTGCCCAGAGGAGAAACCATGCCTTGTGCTTCATGTGAGCCAGTAAGAGCCTTTGATTAGACTGGAGTTGGATCTTCTCCCTGGGAGAAAAGTGCCTGCGTGCCATGCATTAGCTGCTGGCTAGCCAGGGTTGCAGTGGTCTGGGAGGGAATATGAAGACACAGTGGAGGAAGGGAAATACATGCAGAATTAATTCAATGAAAGGAAATGGCTGGCAGTTAGTGACCATTTTCTTATTTAAAGATACTTACTGAACATGAGGGTAATGGATGACTAATGTGAAGCCTTTTGGGTCTGTATCACTAAAAGCATATGGCAATATCTGACTAGGTGACTAGATAAAGTTGAGACCCTTCTACAATGAAGAGAAAACCCACCTATCTAAGCCTACCAGAGCTTGAATAAGGTGCATTTCGCCCTTTGCAGTCAGCTCTGAAGGTATTCAACGACATACTAAATTTTGTCCTTTCTATGCAGTCCCCTTTTTGACCACATATGCGTATTCCTAGATCTGTGGTTTGGAGAAGAGAATATGGTAAAAGGTAACAGGACTGAGCGGATTTAATGAGCCAAGTAATTTCCAGGAAAAGTCCTCTACGTTCCTACATAGTGTTCCTATGCCATCTAGTGGTCTCCAGAAAACGGCAGTAAATGTAGCCGAGCACTTCATGTATTTTCTTGCCAACTAGAAGCAGATGGAGATAAAAAGATTATTGTATCTACAAAAGGTCAAGGGAAATCCTATTCCATATGACTAGACTTACTCTGAGAAGCTAAATAATACAGTTTATTTATTTATTCATTTATGTATTCAGCCCTTGGAGAGCATAACAAGCATGCCAGGGTAGTTAGGCAGTTAATGAACCAACTGAAGAAAAAAAAAATATTTACAACATTATTTACTTTTTCTTATAAAAGGTATTTTAACTCTGGGCAGGGATACTGACCTGCAGGCAGCACACTCTCCTATTACATCAACTGAGTCTGAATAATCCGTGCAGAGAATATTATTTCCCCAATCAGCTGCTCACAAGAGGACTCTGCTTTCCTGCATCTGAGGGCCAGGAGGAAACACATGTCCATCCCACAAGTCTGCTGCATGATTATGCAGGTGAAAATACACAGCCTTCAGTCAAGAGGAACCTTCGTGCTCTGAAGGAACATCCCACAGACAATAAGCATTTGTTCAGAGGGTCTTCCACCTGCCATGGCTACCCTCCGTGCTGATTTTCATACATCAATCACATTTACCCCACTCTGCCCTGAGCCCCCAGTGAGATGTGAAACCACGAAGTAGGAACCCATAGACATCTGGCATCAGCACAGAATTAAAAGGAAGTGAATTCTGAGGCCATTTTTGATCCAGGCTTGGTTGCACGTCTTCCATGTTTGATTCCTGCATGTAGTCTTCTATTACAAGACATTTATTCAGTGGAAGTTGGTTAGAAGTCAAGCTGCATTGGCTTTGTATTCTGGCTGGATAATTAGGTCTACCCAAATTTATAACACTGCAGTCTCATTTGGAGTGAGCACTATGCTAGCTAATTACAGCATCAATTACAAACTGTTTTCAGCTGCTAATCAAATGATCCACAGAATATCAATTATGTGCTAAAGAAATTCACTACTAATTCCAAATAATTACATTCTTGAACTTTGCAATTTGTTCATCAACAATTTACTACGTGAAACGGGAAGGTAATATTCACAGAGAGAGTCACTCGCTTAGATTTGGAGGTACCTGCCAGATTTCCTGCTGGCAGTTAAAACAGACAACAGATGACAGCAGCTTGCTTAACCTTTGTTTATTTCCTCAGTCAGATTTCTACTTGTGTTTTGTCATCTAATTATAAACAGGTAATGTAACAAATTCAACTAAAAGAAATAAACAAACTTTGGGGTGAGGATTGCTTTTTGTTACACGTGTGAGTGGAGTCCAGGTGCTGTACCAACAGAGGAAAATCTCAGTAGAAACACACACACAAAAATTGAGATCTTGCTACTGACCTGTGCTTGCTGTTTTCCTAGGTCTTCTGCCAACTCAACACACTTTGCATAGTACTCATACTTGTTTCTGTCAAACATTTTTGCACATGTACATCAAGTGTAAAGTCGTATACCCTTTAAAGAGAAGTAAGTTACTTGTGGGAAACTCTCAACTTACCAGCTTTGCTAATGGAGTTGATATATCCAGAAACGGCTTACACCTTGGTGCTATTAAGCAAGGGAAGGCTGAGTCATTTATCTCTGTGGGCTGACCATAGCCTTGAAACGCTGATGTTTCTACTCTGTTATTAAAACCACACATGGCAGACTGCTGCATATTGAAGGCTGATAAGACATGGAGTGCTACCCTGTGTAACGCAAAAGGGCCAAGCTCTGTGTCCAGAACCCGCAACACAAAACCTAAGAATCGTGCTATAGGGCTGGTCCTCTTCACAGGAAATACTCCGTCAGCTATTGTCCAATATTACAGAACAGCAGCAATGTATGGAGACATGCACAGGCTCGAAGGTTAGAATGAAAACACCTACCCATATTGCTTACATGTCAGCTCTTGTTCTTGAATCCAGTCAGTAATAAGACAAGGTGAACTTCGGGCAGCGAAAAGTCAGGCCTGGGAGCATACAAATAACATGGATGCGACCAGATCAAGTTACTCACTCCGGGATGCCAAGTTGAAATCCAGTTACTGAAGACAGGGTACAAGCAGTCTTAGAGCTTCTGAAACCTTGAAGTAATCAAACTAATGAGGAGTTCAGTACCATTTGGTTAGCATCTAATGCTACTGCAACATTTTGTGTTTCTATTAAAGAAAAGGAACGCCGTGCTCAAAGCTCAAAAAGTACCTGTAGCAAAATTATAGGATAAAATGACAGATGAAAAAAGAATAGCAGAAAAGAGGTTGAGGTAGATAACATTAGAAAATGAATAAACAAAAGCAGCTATTATTTTACTACGGTTCATCCATGATGAGTGCACTCAAGGCACACCAGCAAGGAGAAGCAGTAGTTAAAGGTGACCTTATATAAAACATTCCTATCTTCTGGTAGGAAACAAGACACTTTGTAAGATTCCTTCTTCCCTTAGAATTCTTCCCTAGACTTAATTATGTACCTTCAAAAAGCATCAGTGTTTGATGGTTGCCTAAGATTTCCTTCCTGGGAAGGTGGCAAAACTACAGTTGCTTGTGAAGCACCAGTTCAAATCACATGGCGCAAGAGTGATTCTGCTGTGCCATATACTTCGCCTATGCTCTATATGTATACATACACCTTTTACACATTCACCTATGCTCTATATGTATACATACACCTTTTACACATTCACCTATGCTCTATATGTATACATACACCTTTTACACATTCACCTATGCTCTATATGTATACATACACCTTTTACACATACACATTTACACATCCTTGCACAGACGGAGTTAGCAGTCACAAGAAATCTCCCTGTCCGGTACCATCCATTGCTACAATAGCATCGTAAATGAAAGGTAGTCAAAGTGAGACTTTCAAGACAGCATGTATTTAAAGTTTGTGCATCTTGTTTGTCTCTCCATTTCACTGAGCTACAGAAATGAGCTACTGAGTCTCGTTCAACTCAGAACATACACTTAAGCTGAAACACAATCTGGAATCCTACGTACCGATGATCAGTTGTTGGCTTGACATGTTATCTGGCAGACAGCTTGGTTATACAATTTCTCATTTCAAGGGCAGTCTGAAATACAGTTCAGCGTGAAACAGATCCTAAATCTCTTTCAAGTGATTACACTTGCATATGCTGCTTTGGTCTCCAAAGAAGCAAAAGGAAATAATCGCAATTCTTTTCATGCTCTCTGAAAAATGCAGTTAATCGAAATGAGTCAGTATCTCCAGTGGCTTTTGATTTCTAAATAGATAGCATATTTATAAATATTTCAATGCTTCCATTTGAAGTTTGTTTTTCTTCCCTTTGCAGGACCAGCTACTACTCAAGTTAATTGATAATTCACCCTAGTTTAAATTTGAGGATGCTCTTACTTTATACCAATTTGCAAAACTGTGTAAAATACACTATTACTTAATACTTAAATTTATAAAGCCAGGCATAACTGTCCAACACTCTGCTTATTGATTATACCACCTTTTTGCTTTGACCAATATTTGAATTTCAGTGAATTTAAAATTATTCATCTCCCTCTGGATGCCTCATCTCCATTTTCCAGCAAAAAAGGGAAGCAGAGGCCAAAATTAGAGAACAAGCTGCTGTACTGTATTAAGCCTAAGAAGCACTCTGAGAAACAAAAGGCCCTATACCAAACAGGAGCAGTGCCACAACTGTCCTGTTTGGCAGCAGCTAAGCCACCACGCATTAGTAGCCTTTATATATTATCTCAGGAGTCACACAGATTTTTCAATAGCTACATCATCTCCTCAAATTATGACAGATCTAAATTTAATGCATCCCAGTTCATAAACAGAAGCAAAAAGAACGGTCAATCTCAACCCCATGCCACTATGGCAGTACAGGAATGCTCCTCTTCTCAACTCTCTTTCACCCCTTTGCGAGCAAACTTAAGCATTGCCTAGTAGTTGCTGCTCATCTCTCTCTGTTTCTTTCTTCCTCAGTCACAAAACCCAAAGAACGAGTTTCCTGGTGCACAGAGGTTACACCTTTATTGAAAGGAGCCTAAGATCGTCAGACTGAAAAAGGGGTGATCACAACAGTACAGAGTAGTACTAATCGATGCTGCCATGTCAAAAGTACCCTTACTAAAACCTTTCACACCACTCCTTCAAACTCCTCTCCACCAGGAAAAGCCTTCCACACTGAAGCAATGAGGCCCTCATTAACTTCATGCAGGCAGGTACTGTGTATCGTTAGTCCTGGCTAGACCTTGGGATTGCAGCAAGGCATGTAAATCTGTTGCAAGAACAGCACTCTCAGAGGCTCCTGCGGGTTTAACAAAACACAATTCGGTATTTCACCCCCACCCCCTCTTTTTTTCTGGCTACAAATCTACAGTTCTGTCTTTCTAAATTTATTCTTTTAGGTCACCATGTCAGAGGAGAAGCAGCTCATGTGAACGCTGAGTACGTTGCTTATACAAAACCAGAAGTCACAAGAGCTTTATAGATTACCTCACATCAACAGGAACAGTTGCTGCATGAGACATCACTTCTCATATTTATTCATCACTAGAAGGCAAAACCAGAAAGTTTTTGTTAGCCCTTCCACCTGGGAATACTACTTTCTCAGAGCTCTTTCACAGCAAGCTGCTAATGAATGTATTTCTCTTTACCAAAGAGTGGTACCTTGGCGTTGGTCCCACAGAGAACTGGCTATGACAGCCTTCTGCAAGCTGCGTAAATTATTGCCATCCTATGAGTAAGCTAAAGGAATAGTTTGAAAACGCTAAAAGCCTTGTGAGATTTGGACGGTTTGCACTACAAAAACAATGACAAAAAAGTTTTGTTAAATTCCAGTGCATAACCTACAGACCAGTGTCCCTACTACATATCCAACAGAAAATAAATCCATCTGTTAAAGCAGATCCTCTCTTTGAAGCACATCTGTTACTATCATGAGTCTCCACAGCTGTGCTTGTGTCTACCCTACTCTGAATATATGTACTTTGACCTTGGTATTTGCAAGAGGTGTTCCTCAGCACAACTCCATCAACACTGTCCCATTCTAGGGCAGAACTGTGCGACTCTGGTCTCACCCTTTCAAACCGCATCACTAGTGATATCGGTTACAAGATCTTACTATCAGGTAAGAGACAAGAACTTACCCTCAAGCTCAGGACAGTTCCTCATAAATAACTCCAAGTACCTCATAGTTCTCCTCTTAAAAATCCTTCAAGCACCTCCTCTCTCAATGCTATGTCTCAAAAGACTTGGTAACCAACGCCTTGAGGCTATGGTCATCACCCATCTCACTAATCTGTATTGTTTTCCCATGTCTTAGACTACGTTACCTGAGTCTTGGACTGCCATTCTTGTCTGTGTTTCTACCAGAACTAGTTCAATGCCATTCCAATCTTGTAGCTAGAGGTTAACAGTGATTACGCACACACATACACACAACCTGCAACAGGGTGTGATGTTAAACTGGTAACTTGCTGCTGTGCTGATTCAAGCTTCAAGGACTCTCTTCCATCTTAAATTTCAATGGACTTGTTGTCCAGCTTTCATACCATTAATTGTTCTCATTATTTACACTCCACAAGCACAGAGGAGTTCCGTCTACATGGGCAAAGACTTTGCTAAGGGGCCATAGCTCTCTTAGATGTCTGATATAAGTAACATTAGCCAAAGAAATAATGAAATGCTTTGAGAGTTATGAGTCATGAATACAATGCCTGTTCTGCAAAAGCAGAATGGATGACTAAGCTCAGGTGGGTGGAAATCTTCAAAAACAATATAGGAGACAATCTCTTCCTAATGATGTCCATGGAGGTCTGATCAGTGACAGTAACAAGAAGCTAAGGCTGAGCCCTTCAGGAAAAACAAGCAAACAAACTTTCTAGCACTTGTATGTGCTGGCAGAATTGGCTTTTGTATTTTTATTTCTTTCAAGCGTTGCTGCTGGGAGCAGTGGATTAGTACTGTGGATTCGTGTTCTGTCAGCACCTGGCATTCAGGTACAGCTGATTCTGCCTTGGATTGTGAGCTGGATGCTTTCTCAGGTTTTCTTTTTCATGAGTCCATGAGATCTATGTAGCAATTAAAAGGAAAAAAAAAATCGATCAGATGCTGACTACACATCTACTTGCTTAAATGTCTCCAAAGTGCTGCAGCTTAGTCAGAGCAAAACCACAACCTGAGGTTATGGCTTGCATGCTTCTGTTCACGTGGGGTGCACAGCACCACATTAAGACTTCCCTACCTTCCCAGAAGTTGCTTTGCTTTTATTGTACTAGCAGAAATTCACATGGCAAGAAGTGCTCAAATACACAGCTGTTAAACTACATCTTAACTATAGCTTAATACATCCCCATGCACCAGCTCAGACCCAGTAGCTGTTCTGGGGCACAGTCATCTCCACCAAGCGCAAGATAGCAGCGCTTAGCTTCAAACTATTTGGAAAGAAGCTAAATAGCGACAACCTGCTATTTTCTTCAAGCTGAGAGCAGCGCACTTAGATGGCTACTGCAGCCCAGCTAGCTCACGGGAATCTCATGCTCAATCATGTAGGTGAATTCTAATCTATAGCAGAGATGGGCATATGTACCAGCGTAACAGAGTCCTCTGACTTCAGACAAGGTGCAGCAAATTAACTCGAGCAACACACAGGGAAGGCTGGCACCAATTTGGCTGAATTTGCCTGAAGTTACACGCAGCAGAGAGCAGGGTGGGAAAGTATTTAACAGAATATAGGCAGCTTCAGGGAAGGACTTCTCTCTTCCAGGGTTTTCATCTTGTGCTGTCGGTGAAGCCGGCAGGAACCGCAACCCCACGAGGGGGCTCTGCCAGCGCAGGTATCAGCAGCACCAGTCCTTCCAGTGAGCAGCTCCCACTGGTGCCCATCCACATCTTGCCTGTGCACAAAGCCTTTAGTCGGGAGCGCTGGTTTTGTGGGAAGCAGCCTTTTTAAAATAAACCAAAACATGCCTAATTTGGTGTGACATGAAAGCATCTCTTGCATGTCAGGGTCTCTAAGGCAGTTTAAATTTCAGGCTGTTAAACTGGAATATTGTAGGTATGAACAGGATAACCAGAACAGTAGTTCCCATTCAGGCTGCTTTCAGTGGAAGCAGCAAATATAGGGGGCACGATTGGTAGCCACCGTGTGATCTAACTGTGCCTGGAATGTGTGTAAATAAATGGTAACAAGAAAATTACTTGGATGCCGTGTTCCTACTAGATCTCCCACAGCAGTAGTTTAAGAAAGCCTGATATGAACAAGGTTTTTGAGATCAATCAAGTAGGGAAAATGTTACTGTATATGAGAAAAATAGTTTCCCCTTTGCAGAACTGAACACTGTGAAGAGGAAAGAGCGTTAAAATAGCACACGCTGATCAAGATAAGACAGCTGAGTTTGACCTCTTAATATCTTTTAATACAACCTCCATTAAAATTCTGAAGTGAAAATAAATGTGTAATGGTAATCACAAAAGTATAAGAGAATATGCATTCCAATTAAAGGAAAGATTTGTCCCTACAACGCATAAGAAAAATCAAGTGATGAAGGTCACTTAAATGCCATTGTACGTGTCCCCTGGACCGACACCCTGGGTTCACTGGTAATGGCACCTCTCAAACACACAGTGCTTGGCTGCTCCCTGCTATTAGTAGAAGCAGCCGCGGTGATTACCAGCACTCAAAGAAATGCAGGTGTAAACAGCCAGAGCGGCAGTGACGTAGGAGGACGATACACAGCAACAGCAGTGACAACTTCAGCGGGCGGCTGCTTCCTAGCTGGCAGCCAGGGATGTGCTCCTTCCTCGGGGCGCTGGGCTCACATGACCACCATGATGTCTTCCAGCGGCTTTCGGGTCAGCGCAGGCACGGTAGCATCTTTCTTCGGATAGCCAACGGGGAGCAGCAAGAGCAACTTCTCGTTTGCTGGGCGCTGGAGCAGCACCCGGAGCTGGGGGCCGCAGTTGAGGGGCGTGGAGGTCACTGTGTAGAGACCAGCGTTCTGCAGCAAGACAGACAGCAGCAGGGTGAGACAAGGGTCTGCGCCCTGTGTTGGCACCCGTTATTCCCACCGGACCTGTACACATTCCCGTATTGACTAGCCCAGAAGTGCTGCTTCGTTAGACTCTGCTTGCAGGCTTTAGAACACCTGATTTATGAATAGCCTCAATGGCACCAGAAAGGATGCCTGCTTTGCTTACAGAGAAGTACAGCCGTTTTCCAGTGCAGCAACAGCACACTCTGCCTGACATATCTGTACGCGGCACAGTAGGAGCCTGCCTCCAGCACTCAGTGTAGTGGGGGACCTGTGGCCAGAGTGAAACTGAGAGGCAATTGTGGGAATATCACTGGAATATCATTCCATGGGATTCATCTGGCTCACACCGAGAAAATATTTCGAGTCTTGCCTCCACAGAGCTGGCAGGAAGATGCCTTACAGGTTTGTGAACATTTGTTCCTGCTCAAGAGCTGTACCTCCTGGGGACAGGGGGTGCAGGCTTTGACTCAGAACTTGTCGCAGGAGTCTGTTGCCACTTCTCATGGTGGACAACGTCCTGGCTTACATCAGAACCCCAAAAGAAGTCTATGCATCACTCCTCCTCTCATACGAAATCTCACAGAAAAGCTAAGCAGTCTGACAAACAGTAAAGAGCTGACATTATCCAAGGTATGACCAAAAGCTGAGGTGCTTCCCAGGAGTTTCACATGTGGATTTCAGTCTCTCCCTCTATGTAATGCAAGCATTTTGAGAGGCTTTGAGATATAAAAGTCATCCAGGGAGGGGTGCTCAGCCCTCTCACAGGCCTCTCATGTCAAGTAATCTCTACGATCTTCTGAAGAGAAGAGCTAATAGTGGTGGTGGTGAATGTTACGAGTCCATGGCACTGTGTCCTTTAATGTTGTCAATTAATTTCTAGGAGCTGGGAAAGAGACAGCACTAAGAAGCCTAACAGTTGGTAAGGAGCCTCAGAAATCCCACATGATGGTGGGCTGGATGAGGAGAAAGTGGAGCCTTGTCACTCCTACTGCTTCTGACCAAGGCGCTAGGTGACACCGTGCTGGTTCTGCCCCATCCCTTGAGCATCCCCTTTGCTCTCAGCTCCATGGAGGGACAATAGAGCCCTGTGCAGCTGCAGAGTAGCAACACCCCAGCAATGTGCTTCTGCAGGGCTCACTTCCCATATTTCCTACCCTGAAGATCCTCCTGAGGAGCAGCAATGCAAGAATGCACTCAGAATGGAGGAGAAATGGCAGTTCCTGGTAGGAAATTGGCCTAATATAAGAGGTGGCACCTCGCTGTTATCCTGCTGACAAGGCAAGTTAACTATCAGCATAGCTTCACTATTTAAACACTGGTTTGAGTACATCAGATATAACAAGCAGAACCAAGCACTGAGAAAAATCCAACTGGCTGGTGTCAAACATGCTGAGCTTTAGAAATCAGTTCACTTTCATAAATGCGTTGGAAAGACTGATTGAAATAGTACAGCCTGTTCTGTGAAATATATTCCCCCCTCTTTTTTTTTTTTCTTCCCAGCATCGTGTACTAAAAATGATTTAGGGTCAAGCCATTTTTTAGGGATTATTGAAAAGAAGGGGTCAGTGTGGCACTGCTCGGCCGTGCTTGGGTAGCCTGCAGACCCTGTCAGCCCTGTGAGCGTAAGGCAGAAACCACAGGGGCTGGAGCCTGTGCCGGGAGAAGAGTGACAACTCTGGAAGTAAGCTGCGTTATATTTTTCTTCTTGTTAACCAGCACTGTGGGTAGGAATCACCTTCTCAGATGTGGACCCATGCAGAAGAACTTTAAAACTCAAAACTAAGACGTACTGCCAGGAATTGGAGTAATCCAGAGGACCGATAATGTTAAAATCTAAATTGGGTTCCACCTTCATTTGGGCAAAATAGTCTTGGTATGTAAGCCAAACCAGTATATTGACTTCCAGTATGTCAGTTCTGTTAACATACCTGCAGTGCAGCAAGCAGGATACCACAGGCAATAGAAACGCTGATTTCATTGTAGTAGTGGGTCTTCTTTTTGCCATTTGGAAGTCGTCCATATACCTGCTTGAAAATGAGGATCAGATACGGAGCAGTGTCCAAGTACTCTTTGATCCAGTTTGTTCTGCAAAAGAATAATGTTCAAGACATTTATGCTACAAGCTTTTCACTTTCTCGTAAGTCACATTTGCTGTCTGCAAAGGGGCACTAAAGGTACGTGACAATTACAGCAGTAGACTAAAGCTTAGAATATTTCACTGCAAAGGATTAAGTATCGTCATCTTAAATAGAAACATTTCTGTGGAAAAAAACAAAGCTTGATTAGAGTTCTCAATTTTAACAGATTCAGCTCAGGAGTTGATGCGCTCGCTCTGAAGAGTACAATCGCAAGGTAGTTCTTGGCCTCTTATCTATGAACTGGCCCCATGAACATTTGCCCTTGAGATTATTTAATTCCTGGAATTTTGCAGACTTGCAGCTCCACCTGTTACCAGCAGTGCCAACTTTTTTTTTTTTGTGATTGCAGGGAAAACAGCTGGCAGAAAAGTTCAAAACTTCGTCTATGGTGCAAACGTAAATATATTCTCACAGAAAAAAACATTACTCTCTTTCTGGGTATTTCGGACCTGCTAGAATTCATTTGCTTCCCAATTTTTTTTAATGACAATATATACAATTGTGAGGTAGGATTTAGATTTAAAAAATTAGTACTTTCTTCTGTTCTCATTCAAAATAAATAAAATACTGTATCTTAATTGTTTACGTGGCACATAAATTTACATAGCACATAAGCACCTGAAATATGACGTTATAGCAAATTATACATTTTTTACAAATATATATATAATAAACGTTATAACAAAATAACAAGTAGGGCAAATCAACCCTATAAAGCTTCATGCATGTGTTTCATTTGACAAGCCACAACTCAGCAGACGTTGTCCCATTGTGTGAAGTTAAGCAAATCAGTCAGACTTTGGAGGGCATCTGGAACAATTAAATATTGCATAATTCAGTATTTGCATAGGGACAAGACTTGGGGCTACCTCAGTCAGCCACAAAATTCCCAGTGGCTTCACTGTTTGACAAACAACAGGAAAAAACTGGGACAAGGGTAATGGCAACAGAGGTTACACTGAAAAAAAGTAATGGTGGGCCCAAATGCTTGGAAAAGTTTCAAGATGGAGAGTATATAATCCCTTTTAACTGGAGGCATTTTATTAGCCAGCCACCAAGGCATAATTCTACATGGGTTTTTTAAGTTTTTCTTTCCAAACATGAATCTTAGAAATATATTAAAAACAAGAGGGAGGAAGAAAAGGATACTGGAAGAATTCAAGACAAGCTTCTTTCATCACTTCAGTTTTCTAAACTGTGGTGCGTTCAGTAAGATTCCCATCATTTTGAGAATCAAGACAATGCCACACAACAGGAATGGGTGTGCCGGACATCAGAGTCACTTATTTCATATTTCTTCTGGTAAAATTGAAACACACAGCCTTAGTGAGTTTTTCATTTGTGTCTGTCAGTCCAGTTCATCCCACCTGGCCCTCAGATCCAGGTAGTTGGAATTAACATATACAGACAGTAACTTATTTTATTTTTCAGCTCCTCCAGGGTGGGAACTCTACTTTCCTCAGACAGGAGTTTCTTCTTCCCAGCTGTAAATTAGCAAAACGACCACAGAATAGTGGCCCTGGCAACTCTCTGGGGCAGTCTCTGAGCCCTCCTTCCTTTTTCTATGATCAGGAAGTGAGAAATATTTACAGTTGCCCTCCTGAGCAGCACCAGAAAACCAAGGAGAGTTTATGGACTCAAAAGAATATTTTTTAAAACAAGGTTTTTAAAATTGAGCTGAACATTTTCAGTTTGGTTCCTTTCTTCCTGAAAATAAGGGGGGGAAATGCAAAAAAAAAGGGGGGGAGGGGGGCAAAAAAATGAAAAAGAAGCACGACTAAAACTTCACGATATAGTCTTTCTTAGACCAAGGCACAGCTCCCTTCAAACCCCTTAACCAAGTGAATTTTTCATACCTCAGTCTTTTCAGGTCATTAACCCATCTGTCTCCCATCCTTTTCTTGTAGTTGATTTCTTCTTCCTCTTCTACAATCTCACGGATCTTATGTTTTAAATATGGATCTTGCACAACCACGAAGGTCCAGGGTTCCGTGTGGGCTCCGCTGGGTGAAGTACCTTAGTACAAAACCAGGGAAAGATGAAAGCCCAGTTGGGAAAATGCTGAGGGAGGGTGAGCAGTGAGAAGCATCAGCTTTTCCCTGAGGGCTTTCAGGCCGACCAGCAGAGCAATGGGAAAGTAAGTTGATGAGATGAGAAGAAAAGGACTGAGACAAGTTTTAGCAGGCAATCCTGTTCATTACTTTCTCCAAGAATGTCCTATTGAATGACAGAGGTTAGTCCTTTCACACAGCCATCTTACAGGAAACCAAAGTTAGGGATTTGTAAAAATTTCTTTGTGGTCTCATGATGAGGCGGTATTAGGGTGCAATAAATGCACACAGTAATGTTAATGCAAAGCATTATACCCAAAGCAACACACTGCCTGAATAGGCAACCAACTCTGAGACATGGTTTTAGCTGAAGGGCAAAGCTAACGGGCTTTCAGGGAAACAAGGCGAAGCAAACACCTGCAGGAATCTGTTGCTGACTGACGAAGATGAGGAGCTGCACAA
The DNA here is from genome assembly GCA_013400135.1 of Rhinoptilus africanus. NCBI lineage: Eukaryota > Metazoa > Chordata > Aves > Charadriiformes > Glareolidae > Rhinoptilus > Rhinoptilus africanus. The sequence continues at coordinate 429,907 of VXBO01005575.1, forward strand.
TGCAGACATCTGCCATATAGCATACAAGTTTGAGTCTGTTGTCCCAAAGACAGCTGGTGTATGTAGGTGTGCACATATTAAGTCTGCATTTGTTTATTCAGCCTTGATTATTCCACACCAGCACCACTGTAGATTATTTTAACTGCCTAGCAGATGAAAGCCAGCAGCTGAAGAATAGAGTTATGTGTACAAGCTGAGAGAGAAATAGGTTAAGGACACAGTTCAGATCTCTCTAGCCCCTCATACACATTTTTTAAATATTTGAGGGTCTTGAACAGATACTGTATTTCCTTATCTAAGCAGTGATTTCAGTATAGGAAACACTGAATAAGCAGCTTAAACTATCTTTTACATTAAAATGTGTTTATACCATGAACCCTGTTTCTCCTCAGGTTTGGGGAGGAACTGATGACATTTATGGTTTGCTTTGTCTTCTTTTCCTCCACACAGCCCAAAGCATTCAGGGTTACTAAGTGCTTCATCTGCACTCCAGGCTTGTTCACTTTGCTGCATTTGCCAGAACATGCTCAGTGTTTTAATGACTCCCAGCTAATTAGAGGAAGATGGAGACTTGTTATAGTGCAGTAACAAAGCTGCTTACAGCTTTTAAAGGGAAAACAATGCATACCAATTGCTCACAGTCTCTATATTATTAATCCTGCTAGAGGCTACTGAACTTTTCTCTAAGGCAGCTTGTGAATATTTTCTATACTAACAGCAAGTGGTGTGTAGAGGAGAAATAATGAGGGTCAAAACCACTCCTGACTGAAGTCAATATTACTACAGCAGAGATGAGATTAGGCCAGGACATTACAGTAATGGTTTGAAACAAAAGTTCTCAAAAAACAACCGCTCAAAAAATGGAAAATTCTTCTCTGACCCTCAGTGAAATAACCTTGATCAGGGTCCTCAGCATAACTCTCCAGTCATACACAATAGGGACCCAGCACTGATGCCGAAAGGGCTGGAAAAGTGTTTTTGTTCCAGACAAACTTTTTTCCCCCATAATAAACCCCAATTTATGTCAGTCATGACTGGGACAATTTCATCAATTTGTTTGAAGAAAAAAAAATGACAAACAAAACCACTACATGATAAATATCATCATAATGAATGAAATTATAAAGCGTGTAAGGTACACATGGTTTGACATTTTTGAGAGAAAACACTTCAATATTTCTATTTGAAAGATGTTTCACTAAGCTGCCTATCAATTTTATTTCAAATAACATCTTTTAAAGCTTAAAAATGAAATGTTTTGTTTCTTGCTATTGAAATGCTCTTTTCCCCCTTTTGGATGCACTGCAAACACAGAGGAATTGGGAATGCTCCAAACCAGTCCCTGACATACAGTTGTTCAAGCTGAGTAATTTCCAATCGATCAATGGGTGTTCATTCTTTATGGCTACTGGTGAATCTAGGAAAACCAAATGCCAGTCCCCTTGGCTTTCCCACACCACTTTTACACAGCTGAACAGCAATGGTAATCCTTTTTTTTTTTTCCAGACCTTGAACCACTCCGAACCATACCTGCTGTTCTGATGACATTATCGATAACCTCCCTGGGGACCGGCTCATCACTGAGAAACCTGACAGACCGCCTCTTATTAAGAAGCTCATAAAACATCTTTGATCTTTTGATCATTTCGTCCTCAGGGTAGCGCTCCGCAAAGAAGGGGACATGGGCAACATTTTCATCAAGTCCTTGCCACTCTTCATCTGCCTCTGCAAGAAAATAAAAGCGATTAGGGAATTTTTTTGCTGGAGAACACGGTTTATAAACTTTGGCATCCACCACCATAACGCACTTTGTCCTGTGCTGGCATACACCGCACTTCTACACCACTGGAAAGGCAAAGTCTGAGGTTCCAACTGACACAACTCATTGATTCCCAGCTACTGAATAAACACCTTGTTTAAATACTGAGAGGCAGGAGGGTTCTGGCTGGCTGTAGCAAGGGTCATCCATGAAGAAGTTATGGCCTTCTCCACTTCAGTCTGCAAGCCTGCCTGTAAAAATGGGTTACAAGCTGAAACAGCAGTTTAAAGGTGGTCAGCCTTTCAGCTTACTTTTCTCAGTAAGTACATGTGGAACATGTGTGTTCCTTCCTGAGCAGTCTAATAAGAAATATATCAATCAAACTATCCAAGTTAAGGAGAGGGCTTAACTACCAAGATGTGTAAAATCTCCTAAGGAGAACTGAATGTCATTCTTCTCATATTCATGTTTCATAGAAAAAAGCATTGCACTACACAAGGCTCTACACAAATGTGTCTTTGTGGTTAAGTTCTTTGGTTTCACAATACTTTCAGCATAAGGGGAAATGGGTGACAGGCATCTATACTGTATCAAATGTACGGTATTGTGTTTCTTGTCCTTAATTTAAGGACTCAAAATGGTTCCACATTTCACTGAAATCTGTCTCTGGGTTTTTTGTTTGGTTTTTTTTTTTTACACTAAAAAAATGCATCATCTGTTGTCTCTCAGATCTCTTCTTTCTCTCCTACATTCCTAGAATCATCAGGGATAGCATTTTTTGCAACTATGATGTGGAAGTTAAAGCCATTTAAATTTTGCATTCCGACTGGTCAATAGTATTGAGCAATCTGATACAGAGGGTTGAGTTGGGAAAAAATATTCCAGTTCTTTTCAGTTGCCATTAGGTTATTATTCCACAATCATAGCAATATCCAGTACAAATTCAAACAAATTATTTCTGTTGTAGTAGTATGTGGTTGCCTTAGAGACCAAGCTGATTTTTGGTTCATTTTACATACAGCAGTGAAATATTCACAAGTGTGGCTCAGCATGTGCAAGAGGCTGCGATATATCCAGTTTTGTATGTTGAATCTAAACAGAATGATTCTGGTCCCCAAACATCATGCACTTTCATTTTGCATACAAAGAAGTCACCCAGAAAGTTTTAGTTTAGCGTTTCATGCCTGTGTTAAGCACTCTCAGTCACAGTCTTCAAGGACCTGGCTTCAGGGTAATGGGAAGAAGTGACTCGTAAAAATCATTTTTGTGGGCATCTTGCATACTCAAACTGAAAAAGGAAGAGGATGCCTCTTCCTATTGTTTCCTTTGTGATTTAGTAGAGTATTTACTATTCAATAGCAACCAGCTGACTAGAACTTGCCCTTTGCTAGGATTCTGGCGATCTTCTGAAACTTTCACACTCCCTTTCTTGCTCTTCCTCCTCCACGCTCAGTGAAGGGAATACCACGGGGTTACAAAGGCTAAGTTTACACTAACAAGTAGTGTGGTGCGATGCGACGCGGAGAGGAAGAGCTGTTGCTGGGGACCCAGTGTTCAACATGGTACGTGTTTTAGAGTGGTAGCGTAGCTGGAGAGGGAAGGTGGGGAGACCGCTAGAGCTCTGCATCCTTCCCACCTCTTCTACACTATGCATGGTCCCATAAGATGTCATTTTTCAAGGACCACTGCCTTAAACTGGTAAAAGCCAATACGTAACCTCTCCTTGAAGATTCACAGGGACTGCAGTTGTGGAACAGTTTGCAGGATGCATATCTCTGCCTCTTGCATCTGTCTGGTGGTCTGGAAGAAGGTGTAACCCTCAGCCCAGGGGGTAGGACCCATGTAATCAGAGGCACAGTGACTGTCGTTCAAGTTTACTAAGACAATCGCTGTGAAGATGTGAGAAAGAAAATGAGCTAAAGCGATGCCAGATGAGAACTTGTTAAAAGTAAAAAAACCTTCCACAGACAGAATTTGAGACAGTGATGGCTGGCAGCCAAAGCATTTGAGAGAAAAATAATGACCCAAAAAGAATAAAGTCTGAGTGAAGAATCAGGCAGTTGGGGAATGGCAACTCAGCAACCCTTTCCGACTTGACTGAGGACTGTCTGTCCAGTAGAGAAATTCAGAAAGTGACTATTGATATAGACAGGACAGAGAGTCATGCAAGCTTTTGGCACGTAACCTTTCCTGCAAGCTCCTCTCAAAGGACTTATAGGCCTGGAAGCTGGATGACCTCCTGCAACTGTCCTGATTGGTCCAGTAAAATTAATTCTCCCTCTCCAAATCCACCTTGTGTGTAGCAGTACTGAAACTACAAAAAAAAAAATATTCATTGCTGAACTGAGATTTAACAGTTACATAGAATAACACACATCTTAATTTCATCTAAAGGCACTCACGTAAGAGGAGTTTCTAAATGGGAGAAATATTTTCCTTATGATAACAAAAAACTTTTTGAAGTCAGCTGAGGTTGTACATTGTCTATCAGAAGGCAGAATATGACCATAAAACTATACGGAAAGCAGATATTAGCTTAGTGTCTTGGTGAAAGTTTCAGGTCAGACTACGCCATTTGTGCTTACATCAACGTGCTGTAGCAACCATCCCTATCCATTTCACAAGTTTACAATGTTGAGTGTCCTGGGAAATAGAAATAGATTATTTCTAGCCTAGAAACATTCAAATAAAACTAATTGCAGGACCCAAGGTTTCTTACATGCTCTCACTATTTACTGTTTTATGATGAGGTTTTTATCGAAGTTCAGAAAGTAGGAAATAGCATACATTCAGTGCATGATTCCTTTTATTCAGCCACTGATGGAGGAGAGTTTGTCTAACCTTGGCCTCTAAGCAAGTCGAAGCCCTGCTTGGTCATCTCTTTTTCTAGTGTTATTGCAAATCTATCAACAAGTGTTTTGAGTTAGAGATACCAAGACTACTGAAAATTTTTACAAAGGAGATTTTTCAAATGGGAGCAAAGGCTGGAGGAAATTTGTGTAATCTCTGTACCTGATTTTGAAACACAAGGAAAGGAAAGTCAGGTAGGTGATAAACCATCAATACATACATGAATGTTGAAGAACAGAAGGATGAAGAGCAAGATTAAATTACATATACAGAGGAGGACAGGGGTCAGAGATCTGGCTCAGGTGATGTGGTTAATCCAAAGAGGACGTTGCTTCTGGCCAGTTGAGCGAAGAGGCCTAGGCAGCAAATTGGACAAGTGATCAGTGTCTGTACAGGACGTGAAACAAAACATGACGGGGAGGGTAGAATGAAGGTGCAATAACACCAGCAGTACCTGCTTTGACTTGTCCAGGAAGCATATAAATAAAAAAAATAGGTAATAATTGATGTTGTGGTAGATTGTAAAGAAATGAAAAAGTAGCATTGCTAAAAAGCAGTTTCTTTTTGAGATGCACTGTTCTTTGGAATACTGCAAAGCTTACAAATGCCCCCAAGGTCACATCTAGATCAGGACACGTCTTTAAGAGAGAGGCATATTACCTCAGCCACATCATTCTTATGAAGAATGTGGCAGAAGCATAGCTTTCCAGGTGAAGACCGAAGAGAAAATATGATAAATACTAGAAAACAGACTTCCCAGCTGAAGCATCCAATACCTTAATAAAATGACCTGTTCTTCTCTTGTAAAGTGACTCTCTTAGGTTTGGTTTCGGTGAGAGGGAAGGATGTTACAAAAAAAAAAAAAAAAGTACTCCTAAACTGAGATCATCAGTTCATCCAATTTGATTGACTAAATGAAAGGGTAAGGAGTAGTAGCTCCACAACTGTGTCTCTCAATTTTTAAGGGAACAAACTTGGGAAAAATAAGGGAGTAAGAAAAAACTAAGTTGGAGAACTCATTTTGAAGAACTCAGGGATCAGGAACCAGAGAGATTTGACATTTATTTAAATCAGAGGTATAAAGATAATGTTAGATGTAAGTGGTTGACTAAGTATCTTAATGATCTACAGGCAACTAGGAAAGGAAGAAAAGGATTAGTTAGCACAGAGACCTAGGCCTTGTAAGTCAGAAATTATAAAACTTGCTGTATTACCAAAGGCCAAGCTGCATTAAATTTTCTGAGGTTTGCTTGCTTGTGTTTTTTTCTACATGTAATTAGAAGAGAAGGAAAGAAGTGAAGCTGCTGTGTGGTCTGGATGGTCTAACTTAACAATAACATGATGAAATAAGAAATGTACTTCCAAAGATGCGGAACATGGAACAAAGATGAGGTCACTAGTGGGAATGAAAGTATGAGAATCACCATATCTGAGCTTAAGTTTTGTAATCAAAACTTACTTTAATGCACTCAAAACAGGAATACTGGGTGAGGCAGAACCACCCAGAAGTGAGAGAACTGACACACAAACCCAGAATTCTTCTGGCAATTTTTTTTGTATAATAAATTCATCTATTATTTATTCTTTTCCACCATGTGTCTTAGCAGTTAACATTATCCATATGCTAAGCTAAAATCATTATCAGCACCATCTGTTTAGTGTATGCTCTCTATATCTTTAATTGCTGTGTTTGGACATACTCCTGTTTGTACAGCCACGTTATAGAATACTACAAATGTCCTGTTTACATCTCTGTGTATGTCATCATTTGATGGACAACAGACATCCTGATAGTCAGTCTATTATCTTGTTAGCCACATTCTCAAGATTGCCATCAATTCTGTTGCACATTTGCAATAGTCATCAGGCTTCCTCCTTTTTAAGCAAACCTGAAATGGTTTTTGCTCAGATATGGCCCAAGTGAAACCTCATTTTCAAACTCTATCAGAAATTCCTCTCTGGATACATTTAAGGACAATGTTTGTGTTCTTCCCAGCAGTTCATATGGAACGTTACAATCAGCTTACAAATCATGTAATAAATTATGCTCCAGTTTGTAGCAAAAATTCTTACCTTAAGTTCCTAATAATACACTCCCACCAAGTACAATCACTTGCCATTTCATTTACATTGACTGTTTATTTTACCTACACTGATACGTCCCTGTGTTGTTGGATCCCAGTTTTATGTCATTAAAATACTTCACCTATTCGCTCCTCAGTTTTATGGATAGACCACAGTATAATATTAACAATTGGTCCCGAGACTGACCCTCCCTAGTAACCTCAGTCTAGACCAACGTGTTTGCTTTCCAAACCAGCTCTTCTGGTTTCTTTTCTAAAGAACTGCTTTCTAAGCAGAGAATTCCTCTCCAATCCTCTTTTCCAGTGTAAAGATGCAATGCATAGGAAAGCAATTAAATGTATATAAAGAGAGCTTTCAGGTCTTTGGACTTACAATGCTGGGCAACTGACCCTGTGCATTTTGCTTGATTAATGGCAGACTGCTACATAATCTGCTACTACAGGAATCCCAGTAGTGAATCCAATCCTGAACTGGGCATGTGGCAAATAGGGGACTAAAAGAGACTGAGTGCTTTACTGATGGGTTATAAATAGTGGTTAGCGGGCTGAAACCTCAAGAGTTGGTTAGGGTCCTTAAGCAAAAGAATTATCAAGTGGGAGAGGCGGAACCTGGAAGAAAGAAGGCAGCATCAAAATATTGTGAAAGTTACCTCAAACTGGAACATAGTAGCAGAAGGTTTCTTAAGATCTTCAGAGGAATGGATTGGTTGTTTTATAAAGAAGTTTGCTGGTTTAGCTAGTAAAATGAAAGCTGGGAGGTAATCTGATTGCTGTCTGTAAACTATGTGGGAGGATATACGCCAGGGCTAGAAAAAGTATCCTTTAAAGCAACAAGAGGATGGAACAGGAAAAATGAGTATAGACTAGCATTAAATAAGTTTAGGCAGGCAGAGGAAGGGGTTTTTTTAACCTGTAGCACAAAGTTCTGGAATATTCTGCCAGCAAGGTTAAGGGAACAGGGTCAAAAAAGGCCATTTTTCAAGTTCATTCAGCTGATGACAAAGGCTGGAAGTGTTCGCAACAGCAAGTAGATAAACACAATGGTGTATGATGTCCATGTAAACGCTGTGCTCCTAAATGACACAAAATATGAACTGTCATTGAATTGGAAAATTAAACTGCTACTGCCTCATTCATGTCAGTATTATTATTAAAAGATATGGGAAGCCTTTGAACTTGGATAGAGAAGAAATACTTCTAAGTGGGAGAGGTTTATTATAAGAAGTATCACAAGCAACAACTACTGCATTTTCAGAAAAGATGGACCATTTGGACCTCTTACATTGCTTTATATTCCTTAAGTAGAGTACATCACCAAACAGGTCCCCACAATTAAATATGCAGTAATAAAATGCCCTTGCTAAAAACCTCTGCAGCCAATCCCCAGAGTAATAAGGACACAAATAAAATTCATTCTCATCTTCCACACCAGTGTAAACCGGTTCTGTGTTTACCTTATCCACCAGCTGTTTTAATTCAAATATATGACCAAGAAAGTGTCTTATATTTGTTCTTGATTTAAGCCTAACAGGTGTATTATAGTAATTACTTAGGAAGGAGATGATTTCAGTACCAATACACATTAAGTTCCCTGCATAATTTGCCAGAAACTGTTTTTATAAGATCTGACTGTGTAAACCTGAATCAGTGGGAGATGAGCTACTGTCATTTGGGCATCAGACACCAAGCACTAGTAGGGAGCCCTTGTGACTCATCATTCAAGACAAGACTGAAGAAATGTCTTTTTCTTCTGTATTTAATTGGTAGTCACACACAGCGAGATATACACACATACAGACCGGTCTTGCCAATCCACAGCACAATAATCTCTCGTTCTGGATCTCATAAATGCAGGAAAGTTACAGGACAGATGGGTACGCAAACAAGTCTGAAATACTGCCAGCTAAGGCATTAAACAAATGGACTGAGTGAATGCTTTCCACTTAACCAAAGAAGTGGGTTTCTGGCTGCTCTGAGAAACATCCTTCTCTTCAGCTGCCGAAAGCATAACACAGACAAGCTCAGGAGCACCCGGCCCTCCCCCTTCTGCCCTTCACTGCCAGTAAGTGACTCTACTGAGCCTGCCCAAGCAGTTCAGCTAATTACACTGAATGCTTTGCTGCTCATAAGTATGCCCCTCTCAGGGCAAACAGCCCTGCCGGTGCCACTTCAGGAAAGGTTCATGAGGCTGATGTTGCCCCAGTAAGTTCAGTACTTCTCTTACAGAGCACTTCACTCTCTTGGCAAAGCCCCCTCACTTTGGTCCTGGACAGGTATTGAAAGATGGTCTTCAGGTCCCCCTCCCTGGCAGGGGGCCGTTCAAAATTCAGCAGCCCTAGATTCCAGTTTTAGGCAAGGCCTTAAAAATATTCCATCACACCTAAACTCAAATTTTCTTCAGAGGAACTTTGTCTTTAAACACAAGCCAACCTGAGACATTAAGCAGAAATGAGCTTTCCTTACAAAGTAAGATACGTTGGTAAAGTAGCAGAAGTTACACAGCAAGTAAAACATTCTCTATCATTGGGGAAAAACCTCTTTATATCCACGTTTCCATTTCAGCATCTACTGCAGTCAGTGATTATTTTAACACTGACAACAAGGTGAATATTTTTTGATCCTTAATTGCAGCATTAGCAGAGTAGCAGATCCTTACCAAGTTGACCATACTCTCTTCTCACTTCACTAAGCATGATGCAATTATTTTGATTTTTCTGGACGTAAGAGGAATGCCTATTTTGCGAAGGTGTTGTTGTTTTATCACTTTGTTAAGGAAAAGATGATTATTTGTTGTTAAAAGCCGCATAGCGAGAAAACCTAATTTAATGTTGGATGACATGGTACATTGAGAGAGGTTTTGTTTAAAAATGAATAAATATCCTTTTAGCAAGAGCACAAATGTGTCTGTCAACTTTTTGCAAGTAGTTTTAAACTACTACAGTTTTGAATTTAACACCTGAATAAAAGGGAAAACAACTAAGACATAAAAGAATAATATTTTATACATGGAGCTGTGGCAGCAAGGCTCCTTGTTAAGAGCTAATAGGTTTGTTTATTTAGAGGATCTACATTTTTAAACTGATAGAAACAGCTGTAGTCACAGACGTCACCGATAATTCATAGATTATCGTTTGAACTACCCACAGGAATTTTAGTTTGCAGTGATTTAACTGAACTAGTAAGCCATTAGTGACAAAGGAAATTTATATAGAATCTATTTTGCATTGAACAAAGGAAGATACAACACAGGAACTAATTTTTAAAGAAGTTTTGTGTATTTGGGAAATAGTCAACATGGTTTAAAGTGTTCCACGTATCAACTATTTCTGGAAACTTATACACAATGTTAAGTCAAAGTACACTGAACACTGAGAAGTAAAGAGAAATAATGGTTCTTGGAAATAGGTATATGTGCAGAAAAACAATGTAAGTTTCAAGATTCCTAGAAACAGACTTAGGGAATGTGTCATTATGTGACAAAACACACCCAAAAAGCCTCCGCAATGAGTTTGAGAAAAAAAAAAAAAGCTGTATTAACTGCTAGTTTAAAAACTTCATAGGAACAGAACTTTTATTAGACAAGGAAATGAAGGGAGCTTATGGTGGATAGTCAGGAAGCAAAAAGAAGGAAGGGAACATTTTGTGCGCAGACCTTTGTACAAGCTGTACATCAGAAATCACTACTGGAAAAAAAAAAGGGAGGCATTCTGTACAGGTTCAAATACGCAATTGGGTGAAGAGAGGTTAGCACCATGGCCACATTTTGTTCTTAAATATATGATCAACATACCTCCCAAATGATCCCAGTGTTAATCCAGCTAAAGTTCTCACAGACATTCCCAGAAGTCACAAATGGAGGACTTCTGCAATAACTGCAATAAAATTATTTCCAACTTTTCTGGGGATGCTGATACAAAATATGTAGCATTGGATGGTAAAGTGGGCTGAGATGTCTACAAAATCAGCCTGCAGATAGAAACTCTCTGCTCAGGTCTTCCCTTTGCTCACACTAATAAGGCCTGGGAAGAGGCTAGGGGGACTTCAGCAGTATCTTCTTTCTCTCCCTACATTGCCCTTGGACTGAGGTCTGAGATCCTGTGTGCAGAGGGACAGACAGGGGTCTCTGAAAAAGTATTTTCTTTTTGCACTCTGACCCGTGGGATTGGGAGGAAACAGCAATTTACACAATGAGTGACATGTCACGAGGACAGCCTCCTTCCAAGGAGCTGACAAGCTGAGGGCACAGCAGCAGTGGAGCACTACGCAATGTTATCACTGGGGAGAAGTCCAGGAGATCACATCTCCTTTATTAGTATCAGCAGATAAAATTCAAACAAAAGTGCTCAGGTAGATAAGAGTTTTCTTACCTTCTTCCTCCAAATGGTGGTCAGTGCCATCTTTTAAATCTTCATCCACCCACGGGCGAGATAGAGGCTTGCTTTTATTCTCACGTTTTTCCTTTTCTCCATTAGTCTTCTTCAATATTACCCCAATTAAAACACATATAATGGCTATAAAGACTGGGGTTAGGGAAGAAAAGAGTGCCATGACTATGGAAACGTGGAGCCTTCCTACAAGTTTGGTAGTTTCTCCTGAAAAGGAGAGGAAAAAAAGGGAAGAGCAGAACAGCAGTATGCAGAAAGGGGTGGACCCAAGGTTCAGTCCTCGACCCTATCCTGCTTCTACTTTTCAGCCACCACCCCCACAATCTCATCTCTCATGTGCTCCTCCTGTTAATCAGTCCCAGGTTTATATATTTGCTAGGAAGAAACTGCTTATAAACAGCAAGCAGAGACACTGACCAAATACAAACACATAAATGCTGTCCAGTGCAAAATAAATAATAATAAAAAAGACCTTCCAAAACCCAAGACTAAGGCAAAACACTTCTCCCCACTATTTTTATTGTTATGGTGATCCCAGTAATCTTGCTTGTAACAACAATTATGAGAAAGAGCCAAGCGGGAATGTGACTTTTAAAAACTAGTGACATCTCTTCAATATTCAACTCAAAATTAGTCATATTGCACTTATCCCGGGAAATCAGACTATCATCAGTTGAATATCAGCTTGCAGCACCACCCTTGCCTGTGTAAATGGGTCAATAAAACAGATAAGTAAAGTGGCAGCATTACCTCCGTATGAAGCATGACTGAGACGATTCACAGAACCCTGTATTCATTCTGCATGTTCTGGGGGAAGAAAAAAAAGAAGAATTCAGGAAATCAAAGCAAGAAATATTTGAGGGCTGAATATCTATGCTGCATTGAATTTTAAAACTGTGATTAAGCTACCTTATCACAAGAAAGATTAAAAAGTGATAGGATCCTGGTCTAATCCAAGAATGGTCAATGTCTAAATTCTTAACTCACTTTTTACTCCAGCCAGCTGCTTGGGAACTGAATCGGCACAGCAGCAATGAACTGAGGTCTTTACCTGGGACTGTCATCACATACTGGGTAATGAAATGCCGGCTGGCGGTGGGTGCCGAGGGGTGTGCTGGAGAGCAGGGCACAGGGGTACTGAATGCGTGCAGTCACCAGCACCCATCAGCCCTTTTTAGCACTGGCTAAGCACCAGCCCTGCCAAGCCTCATCTCATGCTGCGCAGGGCCAGCTTTGAAGTCTCTGCATCCATGGCAAGTTAATCTGCATTTTGGATAAGCCCACCTAGGTTCAGTGGGAGCAGTCGTGGCTGCAATCGTTCTAGAAGATGGTGTGTCCCAGGGCCCTGGCACATCACTCGCTGTGATGGGCATGTGTTGGGGGGCATCTCAGGTCTTGCCTAGTGCAACCCCCGTTTCCTTAACGTGGAAACCAGGGCAAACAACAGAGAGGGAAGTTGGAGCAAGCACAGGTTTCGCCCTGGCAGGTTCTCACCCCGTACCCTAGCCACTCGCGTCTCTCACCTCACTGTTTTTGCAGCACTGGGCTCACCTTTGCTGGTCCCATTTGACACTGCCACTCCAAGGGTTCCATGCCTTCCTGTGCTTCAGCAAATACTGCCAGCTGCCTTGAGGAAGTACAGATTAATGACCAGGTTGCTGCACAGGAAGAGGAACGTGTGGACAGATGGGTTGGCCACGCACCACAATAGTCTGCCTGACAATCCGGTCTGTATCCTCTTTTACTACAAGCTCCTTGCATTAAAAGGGACAAGGCCAAGCAATGTGCTCAGCTGCGCACATATTCTCTATATGCGCCTAGAGGCAAAGTGAAACTGCCTGACAGTTTGCACCCAGGCTGGGCTTTCTCAGCTGCCCAGCCCAGGTACAGAATAAGTACTTCACTGCTGTTGCAGTATATCCTACTCCAACACACAGTCCCCAGGTCCCCATGGATCCTAGTCCTTCCAGGCAACATATGGAGTCCACGTAAGAAGCGTACTGCCAGGACCAGCCAAAAGCCTTCGTAAGTCCATCAGAGAAGAAATAAAGAGGACATGCAAAAACTGTGCTTAGGTTTCTGATCTAATCCAGTCAGGTTGGCAACAGACAAGCACCTACCTCTGGCTAAGAGGGCAACCTGCTTGAAAACCCAAGGTGTGAACCTTCTCTTCCCTACTCCCTGGGACACCTGCTTGGGTTGCTGATATTGGACTGGGTGTAAAAAAGGCCCCAAAACCATATACTGTATGGGAATAGAAAAGACAACAATTAAGAGTTAAATTTATCCTCTCTCTCCTCAATCCCAATTAGATGCATTAAATCTGTTCATGTGTTCATGCAGTTTCAACAGACATTTTCAACAGTCTACTCTATGGCAAGGAAGGAAAAAAGGAATGCTGTCTGAATGGCACTGGCTGTTTCTCCCTCAGGGAATATATTCTTGTTAACCTTGAATATTCACATACACATAAATTAGGATCTGGATGCTTTGCAGCTGAGAATCTGTCCTACAGAGAGACAGGCGTGTACCGAAAGAGCGAGAGAAGCAATATAGAGTGTTGAATGCTATTGTTTAAAATAACTACCTCTATTTGCAACGCTGGGAACATAGTAATCTCTTGCTCTTCTGGAATAACTGACTTTCTTAGAGGTAATGAGACGTTAATTTTTCCCTAGTAGAGCAGAGAAAGAAAGCAAGTTAAATAAAAGTCCCTTTGGTATTTAACTAAGCAAAATCTGTATTTGGTGTTATATATTCAAGACTATTAGCTTGAACTTCAGCCCCACAGAAATTCCACAATACCTTGTTTTATTAAAACCTGATGTAGTTTTAATAACTCCTTACCATAGACATTCAAAATAAACACACAGTGATGCTCAGAGAAACTGTGAGAAGGAGTGGGAGGAAGCAGTCAATTTTTATATGACAGATCTTAATCAGTTTTTCTGCTGGATTTTCTTCAATCCAAGCTTTATAGAAATGTTATTATCATCATCATGACAAGTTCAAGCAAATTTATTACCATTATTTCCTCTGTTCTACTGTAAACCCTAAATCTTAGCAGCTGGATTTATTTTTTTTTTTAGTTTCAAAAACGTCTAGAGAAACATTACAAATAGCCCTACTTCTAGGAATCAATGAAGCTTTTCTGACAGATGTGGAAAGAAGCTGGAAAATTTTGATAGAAATATAACTATCAAGAACACCAAAGTACTGAAGTATTGCTGCATGAAATCTACATAGACACTTTAAAATATACAGACCATCATACTGAAAGCTTTTGGACAAGAAGTTTCTTAATATTTCCCATTAAATTCTGTGCATAGTAGTTGTTCTGAAGAAAAAAATAATGTACTCAAGTATCAAATATAATCCTTTATTTTTCTCAAAGCAAAAATATGTGATGAGCAAGTGTCATTTATAGGCTACAAGGACATATCTAGATGGCACCATGCAATGCGTTAGCTCTACACTAAGCTTATGTGACTCTGCTACTGAGGGTTGTGGGACTGACCTACTACCACTCCTGTTTTACCATCCTACTGTAGATGCACTGCATGAAAGTAAAGCCACCTTTCAGCACCCAGCCATGAGCTCTAAGTTATGTAGCTCCATCTCTGTTTTAGATATTCCCCACTGGTTCTTCCCATTATCCCCATGACCTCAGCATACCCCTCTCAACCTGCCTGGAGGAGCCTTGTGGCCTTACTATGAGATTGCCTCAGGCTAGGCTGGGGCAAGCCTCCTGATGAGTTCTTATGTGCATATGGGGGTCTAACAGAAGAATTACACAAAAGATGTCAATGATAGGAGAGCCTCCAAATGCACAAATTATCAATGAAAACATTATCTGCATAGGGTGAATATGAGCTACAGAAATGCACAAACATAGAAGGGAAAGAGACTGAATGGCAGGGCAGAACCAAAACCATCAGCTCCTCCAGTCTTTCCTACCTACATTTTTCTAACAGTACTTTATTGGTGAACTCTTAAGACTTCTTATTGGATGCTGTAAGAAACCAATAATGTATAGACATTCAAAAAGGGATTCAATACATCTATTCAGATTGGACTTGCTATCAAATGCACAGTATGGTAGTTAAAACACCTAACTAGGAAGTCTCTGAGACTTGGGAATATATATGGAAGGAGGGACCCTTTCATGCAGTCCTTAACCTTCTAATTTTTCCTAATCATCTACCCTTGGCCATGTAGACACAGGCTATAGCACTAGATAGCTAGGACTTGGTATGAGAAGTCTTACTTTAGTCAAAAGCAGATCTGCATAAAGGAGAGCAGTAGCAGAAAAAGAAGAATGTTAACAGGGAATGTACAAAAGAGCAGAGTAGGATGAAGTAGGTAAGTGCAATAAATATAGCACAAGTCTGTGAGAGAATACACATTTTTGGGTGCTGACTACAGTTACCCATTGCACATGTTTGTTGCTGAACGTTATCAGTTACACAGCTACAAGGAACACGTGCACTTTTTCTGATACTAGTCAGTGCACAAGCCACTGCCGGGACCCTCAAGCAATATACTAATATGTGGTGGTGAAAATGTCTAACACAGAAAACTTGTGTTTGTAGTCAGAAGTAGGAAAAAGTCACCATTAGGTATTGTCTAGAGATGCAATAAAAATGTTACACTGGCATCAGCGACAGAAGTGAGTTTCAGATTGGAGCTGGTGTTTACTGAAAAACAGAAAAAAAAAGACTGCTCCAATGCCGTCCATGATCAGCCCCCAGGTCAGTATATGTCTCCTATGGGCAAGGGAGAAGCATACATGAACTACTTAACCCAATTTACCAATCAGCACAGAGACAAATGTCTGGGATCAGCTGAAATTTATACATCATCAGGTATTGACATTACTAAAAATATCATTAGCTTGGTAAGTGTCTTCATCTCTGCTATACATCTAGCACATACTCTCCTGCCTCTGCCAGTGACCAGCACACAGTGCTTCTGAGCAAGGTGACCCTCGCTTTTCTGCTGTCTCTTGCCTCTTCCGCACTCCACACATACAACCACCTACTTTCCTTCCCTTTCCCCGAGTCAGCTCTGTGATCTCTTTATGACCCCTGGAGATATCAGATATCTTGCCCTGGAGCACTAGATTTGATTATCTTTTTCATTAACTTAGCTCAGATTGCCACAAATGTTATTATTGCTTATGAACTAGCCTTCTGAAATCTAACAGTACATTGGGTAATACAATTACATCCCATAGCAATGAAAGCACGAAACAACAACGCACGATGCAACAGAATAATTCTTCCCATTTTTCCTCAGTATACTGCCTACATATATTACAGGGCAGAAGAAATAACCTAGTAATAGACAACACGATTCATTAATACCTTTCTAAATAGAATAATCCATTTATTAGGATCTGTGGTACTAGATAAACCACTACTAGTACTCAATGTGACAACAGTGGCCCTAAAAATATTTATGATTTCAGAAAATAAGTTTTAACCCAGAAACTAATTTACCCCCAGATTCACACCAGAAGGAGCAATTTGCTACTGCTGTAGCAATGTTACCACCATGAACATGTAGGAGTGAGTTTCCCCATGGCAGGAGTCTGGTAGATGTTAACAGAAATATTGAGGTACTGCTGCATGGATGAGTTTGCAGAAAGTCACTAAAACTTTCACCTCTCTAAACAGAGATCCTGAAAACATCACTGAATGTAAATGAAGAACCACCAAGGGTCTAGAGATAACACAAACCTTGAAAGTTATCTGCCCAAACTATGGGGATACATAAAGACAAAACATTTTTCCATAATCACTTTTAGGCACAGACTCATAATAGGCTGTGTTAAAACCTGCTTTATTCTATGAATACTGCTGGATTAGCTTGGACACCAGCCCACAGGGAAAAGCAAAAAAACCCCCAAAAAACAGCCGTTTCTGAATGTCCATGTGGTAGGTGGGAGAGCACAGCCTAAAAGAGGCTGTTGTAACCTCTTCAGAGTTGGGGTGTTCAGGGAAGAGGAAGGAGGCGTAGCAATGGCCCCCTCCCAAGAGCCAGCAAGTTGAGAGTAACCTCTTCCAGATAAAATAGCGCAGCAAATTAATTCTCTGCATATCAGGCCAAAGAGGGGAAGGCGAAGGCAAAGGCAAAATGCAGAGATGGAAATTCACAAGGCAGACTATGTGGGGCCAAAGCATGTGTATGGATAGAACTGAACCAGCTCCGTTATCAGACCCACATAGCTATCACGATGCCAAAGGACTGAGGTACCAGCTTAGCCATGGCCCTGGGCAGATACTCACGCAGCTCCCCGTGCCAGCACCCCTACAGCTCTCTGGCCTTCACTCCCAGGTAACACGGAGCCTACGCATGCTCTGCCTGGGCCTCTGACTGCAGCACAGGCATCAGCCCAGATCCCTCTTCCTCATCAATTCGTGGCACAGGAGAATAAGTGTTTACAGTGAATTTATAGCACTGCCGCATACGATCAGACTTTTCAAATCGTGGTGTGAAGTCAAGTAGCTGTTCACAGTAGAGAAATGATAACTGGATATCCTTTGTAGCTGACGTAAGAAACATTGCTATCATCTTTTTGATGTAAAGAAGAAACACAGGGGGCTAAACGAATTAAAAAATAAAATAAAAAGTAAAAAAAAAAGACTACTTTTCAGTAGTGGATTTTACTTCCAATTGTTAATATACTTTTTTTGTGTACTTACAGAGAGGGAAATTGTCCCTCGTTCCATACTGTTACGACAGGACAGCTGAATGGCAGCATGCAGCATTTCAAATCAGCATTTCAAAGCCTCAGCTATTCCTAGAATAGCTATTTCTATTACTTCACTTCTTATTTGCACCAAATCAAAACACAGCTAGCTTATTTGAAGAGTTTCTTAGCTGATTACTGAGCCTCCAAAAACTTCATCTAGGAAAACAGTTTCCATCTATGAAGGCGAAAGGGAGCCTTGAATTCCTATGTAATCATAAACAGCGGCCTTCAAAGGGTTTGGGTTTTTTGTGAATTTTTCTTTTCTTCTTTTTTTTCTTCTTCTTTACATGCTTTAAATGAGTTTCATCTTACAGCCTCCTGAGGAAGTCCATCACAAGGCTGAAGCCTTGTCCTTACCATGGAGGGCATCCACAGCCCCCTGTCTTCCATGGGGTGGGGTCTGACCATCCCTAGCTTCCCTAGCTCAAATCCCCTTCCAACTGGTCTCCTTCACAGGACTATCTTGCTGTCTACAGTGTTGCTTGGACAGTGGATTTGGCCACACAGTCCTCGCCCAGCCCAGCAGCGAGCATGTTCCCTTCTTTGCTCTCCTTAAGGAGTCTTTGCAGCCCCCTGGAAAAGCCTCAAAGCAAAATCCTTCCTCCCTTCTGACCAGTAGCCAAGCATTAATTGTCACTATGACCCTGGTTCAGCTGCAACGAGGATGATGCTGTTCCAGTATTTCCCCTCTCTGCCCTGCTCCAACATTTGTTGCTTGCAAAGGGAAGCTGGGAAGTGAAGATGACCATGACCATGCATATAGAGTCCAGATCAGCACACACTCTGACCCACCTTTCCAGGTAAACCACAGAGGCATCAGATAATGTGGGAGACATTTTTAGAGGATCTGATAACGTGAAATATCTTGGTATCCAGGGAGGGTGAGAGAGCTGGGTGGTGGGGTCAGGATGTTCCACAGGGGCCCTGAGGCTGCAAAGCCACATGCCAGGGGACCCAGGATTACAGATCTCCTTCCCATCTCGTGTCACCCTTTTATAGAACCCAGGCACACACAGAATTTAAAGGACCACCACAAAGAGCCTGACAAAGATATTTTTACCCTTTTCCCTAGGGCCAGAAAGGAAAATATTCCCCCCAACCAAATCACTGATCTAAGACTTCAAGAGATGCAGATCTCTTGCCCAACTCTACCGTTACTTTTACCCGGTGTGTAAATATTTATTTCATAACCTGTCACATCAGCTAATCAGAAATCGCTCCTCTCAGGTTAGAGTTCCACCACCTGACAGGCTGCCAAGAGGTGATTAACATTTACCATCTTCCTCTTGGAGAAAAAAACTGCAGCTTTCCCTGGCTGGCCCACAAAAAGGCAGCATTTCTCACAATGACACTTAGTTCAAAATCCCAGTATTGTTCAAACTATTCACTTCACCCACTTAACACTTCTTTACAGACAGTCACTCTCTGAAATGAAACTGGATATTTGTGGACTGTTTGAAAAATACAACTATGTGGCACAATTAAACTGAGGTTTGCTACTCCACCAGCCAGTGGACTTTACATGTGGTTTCTCCAGTGGGCTTAGATCTGATTTAAGCATACAGAGCTTGGAATTGGTCATGGCTGAAATTTTTCCTTGGGATTTAAATTCTTTTAAAAGCTCATATGAGTTACATAGGCAAAATCCACTCTGCATCCCACTGTGAAACTCTTCCCTTTGTTGTCTCATTAGAACAATACAAAAGCTCAGGCCATGACATGATATGTTTTCTGACTGAAAAATCTCTCTCATTCCTTCTAAAATGGGAATCATGGTCCTTGACACCAGAGGAAAGGTTCACAAAGGAAAATAATGATCAGCATTGTCTGAAAAATCTGGAGAATCTCATGTTGCCCCACTGCAGATGTATTATGGCTGTAGCCACTGGTACAAGGAAGAGGAGGCTGAGACTCTACAGAAGTTATTTTACTTAAAAATTTATGAATGGGTATTTCTAAAAAATACGATGCGTACCATGATTGAGTAAGCTCAGAGATCCAGGCGTTCTGCCAACATCCTTACCCTCACCTTGCCATGTCATTGACGTAGTGAGAGAACAGGCTGCTGCCCTCCCTGATGCTCCCAGATTACCTTATGCAATAGAGTCCCTGTTTACTGCACAGTAAGTGCAGTTTGGGACAGCTCTGCATGTATAGCTGATGCTCTTTTAAAGATCACCAAGGTGCTGCCCCAAGACTAACCAGGGATCAATCCTATCTTACCTTGCAATTAGTGCACTGCAGTCCATTACAGTTAATCAATGCTGGAGCATCTTCTGTGTCCAAAAAAATAAGTAAGTTCATTTTTCAATATTGACTGCAACTGTTTGTTTTTCAGCATGATTTCACTCCAAAATTAAAAAAGAATTAGGACCTGTATACTCCTATTAGAAAAGGGAAGCTTCCCCCCACTGCTGCTAACGGTGAGGCAGTCTGTCATCGCATAATGTGCTTTGCTATCAGGCACACACACACAGAGGATCCTGCTTTAGCAGTTTGCCCGTGGATTTTTGTAGTTTAAGAACCCAATTGCTCATTTTAGTCAGGTTCTTCTCAGTAAACGAAAAAGTAGCAGAGCTTTATTTTTGAAGCTAGGCAGGGGCTCTGTCCTAGCACCACTGTTAATTGAGGTGACCCCTGAGTAGCTTTACTTTGCACCCGATGTCAGATGCCTTTGAGGTTGTGCTGACAGCAAAAATAGAGCTGGTATGTGACCAGCACTTGGTTATTTCCCCTTCCTCAACTGCTGCCTTATTATACAAGGCTCTGAGGGGTGTGGACGTACAACCAACAATCTGTGAAAGCATATTTCCCCAGCGGTTCCTTCCAAGCAGCACAGAAGTGTCAGATGAGGACAGAAGCTGGCATTATGCTACCGGCGTGACTGAATCACAACAGGAGCTCTGTTGTTAACCATTTAACAGTCTAAATGTACAGCACTGTCTGGTCTGGTTTATGCCTAGCATTATTCCTATTAAAGAAGCATCAGGGAGCTAATTGTCCAGCAAAACTGTGTGATGAGCTTCTGAACAGATACCAGGCTGTCAGATCCAAGCAATGCTCATCATCTTCAAAACCCGGTCCTTTCAAGTCAATGGTTCCACCAGGTAACTTTGATCTCTGAAAATATGTCAGTCTTCCCTTCAGAAAGTAAAGACTTGAATTGCCATGACCCTTTCATTGATGAGCTTCTTGTGCTAATAAGAGGCATAAGAAAAGGTTTCTTTCCCGCATTGTTCATTTCACTTCTACCAAACCCTCCTGGGGATACACTGACACCACACTGACACAAGTGGACAACAGCACTCATAGCCCAGGGGAAGGCAGTAAGTTCAGGCCTCCCAGAGACACATTTCTCTTACCCATTATCATCTCCTGGGAGGTGCTTGACAGCATTTGCTCATTTACTGTCTGCCTGCTCATCTGCTCCATCCTCCCATGCTATCCTTCCTGCTTGTCCATCTTCCTCTCGCTTCAGTCCCCCGCCTCTCCCCTCTCCTTTTATTCTCTGCCATCCAACCCTATAACACAATTTCCTTTTCAGCCTCCATCACACATCCAAAAACTCTTTAACAGCACAAGTAGTGCCTTCCCCTTCCAATTAGGATACAAAAGTCAGTGAGATCCTAACCTGAGCTGTCTCGGTGCTGGCAGAGGAGCTTGCCTTCAGCAATCACCCCCCCTGCCACACCACGGACGCCTTCCAGGAACCAGATGGCAGGAGACCTTCTCTGAGCAAAAGAAGGAAGACAGCACTAATGAAATGCCTCTCCTGTCATCAGTCCCCCTTTAAACCCATCCTATAACTCAATAGGATAAATTAACAGTAACATTTAGGGTGTGATGAGGCAAACTTCAGGCAAATTCTCTTGTTGCTGTTAATTTGGGGACCTCTATTGGTTTCAGGAGGGATTGTTCTAACATTATTCTAACAATAAAACTGAGAAGAAACATATCACATTCTCCTTTGTCCAGCCCCTCGGTTTTTAATTATGTTGGTCTCATCAGATGGGGGCTGACCTCTTCTCCCTGGTGACAAGGGATAGGACAAGAGGAAATGGGTTTAAGTTATGTCAGAGCAGGTTTAGATTGGATATCAGGAAACATTTTTACACTGAAAGGGTTATTAAACATTGGAATCGGCTGCCCAGGGAGGTGGTGGATTCCCCATCCCTGGAGGTGTTTAAGAAAAGGGTAGATGTGGTACTTAGGGACATGGTTTAGAAGGGGTTTTTGTCAGGGCAGGTTAATGATTGGACTTGATGATCTTAAAGGTCCCTTCCAACCTCGCTGATTCTATGATTTCCACAATATTATTGCTTAGTGCATTGCACTACCTCCAAAGGAGTACCACAACAAGATTAAAGGTAGCAGGAATCTTAACCTTACATTTCATTGCTCTTGTCAGTTCAAGTTAACTACACAATGTCATCATATTTTTATATAATACAGGAAAAACAAGTTGTTCTCTTATTATTCCTTTTAAGTAAATCCATTCCTTCTCTAGGCAGCAGATAGTAAAATTAATGTCTGTTCTCATAATATTTTATGATGTTGAACATCAAATATTCCCTGGTCGCTGAATCAATCAGGATTCATTGACTCCTATTAGCCGTTAACGGGGCACTGTGGTCTTCAAGCAGATATTCATAATAAGGCTTTGACTCTGTGAAATCGTGGTAGATAGCCAGGAAGTCATTTAAGTAACATGCAAGATCTGGTTTGTAGGAACTAAAACATTAATATATTTCTTTTTTTCGCTGTGGAACACCAGACAAAGTGCCCATAGCATAACTTTAAAATATAATGTCCTTAGCTTCATCACTTTCATATAAACCCTTTTATTATTTGGTTGTGTTTCAGGTAGATAGAAAGACAGACGACCTCTCTCTGATCATCCTCTGACACAAGACATGAGGAAATTCAGGGTCTCTAAATTTTCAGAGAATATTTTTAGGAAATACAATTCTACAATACAAGTGTAACATTCCCACTGGCAATATAAATGGATGCTATAAGTGATAATAAGGACATCTTAATTTACAGTTAAGTTCACAGTTGCACATACAATTGTACAGCCTATCGTAAAAAAAAACAACCCAGCCCCTAACCACCTTGTTGGATACTTTAAAACCAATTCTATACAGAAGCCCATACAACTGCTGTTGAAATATGTCAGTAATATATGACACCTTATGTTCTTCTACTCGTAAAGTTTAAGAAGCAAATTAATTTGTCTCGCATGTGAGAACAGTATCACCAGTTCCAGTGGTAGTTAGCAGCGTAAAGCAAATAAGGTTAGGATTCCTGCGTACGTTGTGCTTCCCAGAATGTGCATTTCAGAAATAATTGCTCTCTTGAAAGAGTTAAAAGCCTCTGCCCCTTTCTAAATGCAGCACAGTAAAAACACTGCACTCTCTCTCACTAACAAGTATGGTTCAGTAATTGTAAAGTCATTTTAAATTCTAATTCAACGTAATTTGATTTGCAGGAAATGACAGTTAATTATTCATGCAAATGCCTCTATTAGATGTGGCTGGACTAATGCACAATCCACGCAGTAGGAGAGAGCACACACTCCAACGTTCCTCAGTCAGTTGGTGATATATTGCAAAAACTAAAACAGCTGGGTATTTTTCTGCAAATCACTCTCTGCTGAAAGCAATTTACATGTGGAAGTCGAAATTAGAGGTGTAGTTCAACACAAGGAATAATTGTAATCCAGACAGTTTTAAGTACTGCTTACAGACTTGCAGCCAATGCTCACCTCTGTGACAGTCCAGACCTGCTGGCCCGCATTTCACAAGGCCTGGCCACAAAGAACCTCCTTCTGATCACTGACATACTTGAAGGTATGGGTTTACAGTCCTAAGCAGGGCCCAAAAGTTCACATACGAGGGGTCGAGTCAGACAAAAGTCACCCTGTTTGAGAAGCACTGCCTAAGGCAATGTTTTGACAAGGAAAACCCGCGCCTTTTGCATGAGGAGAGGCTGACCCCGCTGCGCTCAGCCAGCGCTTGCCGACTGCATCCCTGCAACACATTCCTCGCGTGTTAGCCCTTGCTCCATCACACACGGTTAGCGACGCTTCACTGGCACTGTATATACACTCCCCCACCTATTTTTGGCTCTACTATAGCACCCATTCCTATAGTAAATAAGGTCCTCACTGTCTGCAGTCTATTTATCCAAGGCTAACACTGTGAGCTAATAAAATGCCACTACGCCCACAGCACACGCACGGGAGAGAGACACAGAGAGACCAAGCTGCAGCACAGTAGGGACTTGAACATCTCTCTTCCCCTGTGAACACCCAGCCTATGCTTCCTGTCTGTGCTTTGAGATAAAAGATGCTGCACAATGTCACTGTAAAGCCCTTCTCCTTAAGCACAGGTTTTCACTTGCGAACAGTGTCATGTGTCCCTCTAGACCAGCCAGAGAAAGGGCCAGGACACCGGCAGGGTGCTGAGCTCCTGGAGACCATCTCATCAGCTTCAGGATGCATTGCAACATTCAGTCACAGCTACGTGTGCGAGTAACATCAATTGTTAGAAAAGCACCAGAAGAGGTAGCCTGACTTTTGAACCGAGACGATTAGGGGAAGCTGTAATAAAAACTAAGATTAATGGGCACCTAGAGAAGTACAATCTACTGGATGATCACTGCAGGAGGAGTTAGTATGGCTTTCACAATGAGAAGGTCTGCCTTGCTTTCCCTGGAGATCTGCAAAGAGATCAAGAAACCTGTGGATAAGGGTAACCTGGTTGACACAGACTGCTTTGATTATCAAAAATAGCTGCCAAAGCATCCATGGAAGGTCCGAACACAGCTGGAAAATACAGTAGCAGCATTTTCTCAATGAAGAGTAAGCAACAGTTCAGGAGGGGTCTGTACTGGGACCTGGGCTGTTCGGTGTATTTACAGGCAATCTAGGAAAGGGTGAAGTGAAAAAGCTTACCAAGAATACAAAGTTATTCAGGGTAGAAAGGACTAGCAGAAACCATGAAGAATTGCAGAGGAATCATACGTAACTGAGCAAGAAAATCCCTCAAAATGTTTATAGCAGAACTGGCAAATGTTCAGGGAAAGGCAGGACAGAAGATCAAAGGTAGAGAAAGGTGCTGTAGGAGGAACAAATCAGCGAGGTAGAACACAGCAGTCTGTGAAAGAGGCGACTTCTGGGTATATGAAAAAAGCCTGCAAAACTGTGACTGGGGGCAGGGAGGATAGGTAAAGATTGGTCGTGCATTTCTCTAACAGTACCAGCACAATGGGACATCAACTGAAGCTTGCAGGAGCCAAGGTCAAAACAGCAAAAAAGGGGCAGCGGGAACACCTTTACAAAGGGCATTGCAGATGGTATATATTTCTGATGGCTTCAAAGGAAGGCTGGATATATTCTCACAGAGGGCAACTCCCTGGAGACTACATCTGGCCATGAAGCACTCTGAGCTCAAAAAGGTGAAAGCAGAGAGAACACTGAGTATCACACAGGCTTGTCTTGCTCAGACTCTTCTCTAGGTCTTCACCTATGGACACTGTTAGGAACAATGCTCCGGGCTAGGTGAATGTGGGTCAAGCTCTACATCAGCAACATTATCTTCTAAAAGCACTAAAATCTCTCCTACAATAAGCTTTCAGCTTTTTTAGGGACTCACCTCTGAAGTTCATTGTTAAATCTGCCATTTTCCTTGGGTACTTCCCCAAGCATTTTACAATTCTCTCTAAATTGCACATTTTTAAAACATTCATAGCTCTCTTCATAGGAAAGGCAAGCTTGGCTGTACCTCCCAGGTTCAGAAATAAGAGCATAAACACAAAAGAGCACAGCCACAATTTTAACTTAACTCTCAACTTCTAGGCTACTCTACTGATGATTTTAAGGCTTGGCAGCAGCAATAAAGATCTATGCACAGTTCAGTTTAAATTTTAAAAGGCCTTACAACCAGAAAATCCTGGCACTGTGACATGTCATCTCAAGGATGCAAAAATGCTCTGAGAAAGAACTGTGTGGACAAGGGAGATCTCTAAGACGTCCAAGAGATGATTTGTGAGCCCTATTTCAGTCATTCTCCTCTACTAAATGTTGAAAAGAAGAAGAAACACTGTTGAAAAGTGACACTATTTTACACAAAAACGTGGTTTGAGATCTGGGGAAAAAAAAAGAAATGAAGTGGTAGTAGGAGTCCAGTCATGATATAGTGCTGAGCAAGGCCTGCTTGTACTTAATCTTAATGATTTTTCCCACTGAATGCTGCCTGGATTCTCCAGCAAATCAGTATGCCAGGCAGGGGAGAAACCGTACTGCAGCAAGAAAAGAAGAAAAGGAAAAGAAGGCTGTCATTTTCTATTTGCGCATTTCTGATGGAAAAGGAGAGATACCATAGAGGTTATCCCTTAAAGGAGAGCTCACTTGGTGTTTTTTCGGTTCCCATCTCACAACCTTCACAGGGAAGATAACAAACAAAATAGTACTGGGCAGAGCTCCTACAGGAAGACTTCTTCCTGCTGAGCAGCACCATCCCACCTTCTTCCCCTAAAAAAGGAAAAGAAAAGAAAAAAGAAAAGGGATTTAATAAAATCCTGAGGCAGTTACAGGTCATGATTGTGGGAAGAGCTGGCCCCTGTAACCAGATAACAACCCTGGAGGCAGTGATGTGGCCAGCACGGCACAGGCACAGTGTCTGAGGAGCATCATGCTGAGATGCAGAAGAGCCACAGTGCCCAGAACTTCCTCGGGTGCCCCCTACACAGTCCCGGTCATGCCTTTCCAGCCCTGCCTGCTCTGCTCTAACAGCCCCCTTTCTTCCTCATATGCCTTATGAGCAAAACCAGGGGAAGGGGGTCAAGGGGGCCAAAGTATTGTTTTGCATTCCTCAGTGTTGAACCATACACTAAAATTGTCTACATAAATGCACAGCGATTCATTCCCCATCTCCTCTCCTTCGCACACCATTGACAAGTTTTCCAATTCCAAAGGTTAACAAAGCTGGTTTCCTCCTGGTTGATGTCTAAGCCCTAGCGACCTCCTGGTCCCAGCGCACCACATCCAGCTTGTGGTCCCCTACCACAGCGACCCCCTGGAGCCTCCACACACCCTCCTGGCAGTCTCCATGTCCCCCCACCTCACCCTGCTCGCCTCAGGCAGCTGAACCAAGGGCAGGACCTGCTGCGAGGGGTTTGAGCCCCGTGCGCTGCACAGGGAAGCCACTGCGCTCCTGCAGAGCCTCTTTGTTCCTGCCCTACAACCCACCACCTTCCCAAAACTTGGAACTACTCCATGTCTTTTGAAACACTGTGCCTCCATCAGATTTGCTCAAGTGACCAGCAGGCTCAAAAATTACACCTGGGGGAGGAGGGATAGACAGCCTAGAAAGACAGAGTAGCTGCACAAGCTTCTTGTTCCTTTGGGAAGTTTGGCTAACGTTCCCATCTCTAGGTCTGGAGATTTCATTCAGCTGATCATCCAATATTTAGCACTCTGAATTTTTTAAGGCTATTATTCCACAAACTTGAATACTTTCTGCTTCCCTGATCCTTGAATATCCTCTGACTGCTGAGTTCAGACAAGGCTAGAATTTGGTGAGCAAGAGGAAATAAAATAGTTCTCCCTGGTTTCCCATTTATTTCCCTTTTAAAAAAAAATCCCAGAAAAAATATAATTCCCTCAAGGAGGCTTCAAGAAGTACTTGAGGTCCTTTATTATGAATTGAAAAGACCTAGAGAAAAAAAAAGAAAGACATTTTCATTTAGAAAAATGACACTTAATAAAGAGAAACATGCAAAGCTGTAAGCAATCAAGCCACATGCCCTTAAGGCCATGATTACACTGCACCTAACTTCAGCTGAAGGCCACTTTACTGGGATGTCTGACTTACTCCAATGACTACTGCTTAACTTGAGCAGTATTAGTAGAAGTCCCATGTAATTGGGGGCACATTTAGCTGGAGCCAATGGACTGTATAATTTTTAACCAAGTATTAAGCAAGTGAGGAAGCTTAATGTCTTTTTGATTGATAGAGGAAGCAAAGATCCACAGGCAAAACACAATGAAGTCCACTTGGTTTCTTTTAAACTCATTCATATTATTTTCATGGCCTTCAGGCTTACTTTGTAGGAGTAAGCCTGAAGTACGGGAGGTCAGACTACATGGTCACAATCAAGCCCTGTTGAAACTGAAGTCTGCAAAGTCACAGAAGACACAATTCTTACCAAAACTCAGGCAGCAGTGGGAAGGCTTTGCATACATATGCAAC
Organism: Rhinoptilus africanus; assembly: GCA_013400135.1. NCBI lineage: Eukaryota > Metazoa > Chordata > Aves > Charadriiformes > Glareolidae > Rhinoptilus > Rhinoptilus africanus. The sequence goes on from VXBO01005575.1 coordinate 457,998, forward strand.
TCAGACAACAGGCTGGAATGCTTACCTCTCAGCCTGAAAGTGTGAGGACCTGCCACCTTCACCAGAAACCAAGGGCTTTTTTTAAAAGCCTAGAGCCCTGGTCCATGCTTACGTCTCACAAAACCTCAATGTCTGCCGAGCAGATAACTGCCTCTTAAAACTCAAAAGTCCCCTCTATATCCTAAAGGAAGTGGTTTGTAAACTTGGGTAGATCACCAACAAAAGCAGCGACATAACCCTGAGGGTAGGGGCTGAAAAGAGTCATACCGGGCTGAGGTATAAATTTATCTTATGAATGTAACAGACAGTGCAACCAGCAGCCAAGGAAAAAAAAAAAGCAAAATGGGACCTTTTTCCAGATTCAGCACAAGAAGTCAGAATGTCAATACACATTAAAAGCAGAGCTCACTTCAACCCACTTTCGGAGAGGGAAAGAAAATACTTCGTGTTTCTGTCTTTTGTAGAAGCCTTCTTTTCCAGGCTAGTCTCCCGTCACCCAGGGTGCATCCATGTCCATATCCCCCTCTCCTGAAATGGCTCCTTCTGGCCCTGCAGCCCTCTCCAGCGGAGCAGGGCCCACAGCCCTTCCTGCTGGCCGCAGACAAGCAGCAGAGCCAGCGCCTACCCCTACAGCACAGCCTGCGGCAGGCAGATAGGCAACGCCACTGACCCTGTGCGGAAACAGGCAACACAACAGGCAGTATCAAAGGAAGAGGGAAAATTTGCCGTGAAATAGAGAAGACTTTATGCATCATTTTTAGAGTGTTCTTGTCTGTGCTATCACAGTGAATGTGAATGGGATGGGAATGCCACCAAGAGCTACAGGTGTGGAGGAAAAAGGCATCCAGAAGGCAGAATTGTCTCTATTACGAGACACTTGAAGTTACCCTGAATTAATGAAGGTCCTGCAGTCCTCATCCACTGAAGAAAAAACAAGGGGGAAAAAAAAGCTTAACAAGGTACCCATTAATACACTGTACATTGCCTCTGGAAAGGGCAGTGTGAATGCAGTGTATGTAAAAGGCTAGAGTGAGACCCAAGCGAGCTCTACACAAACATACAGGTCAGGTTTGCTCCTGCCCAGCCATCTGTAGAGGTCTCTCCCTTAAATTGCCATTTTCATGCTCCTGAGGCCAGCAGACAGCAGCAGTTCTCTACACCAAATCTTTTGAGGCACATGCAAATCATCATCAGACGTAATCAGAGCATTCTCGGAGGAAAAAAAAAAGAAACAAGTTTTACTGCGTAAGGTGCAGAAAACCTTAACATTACCTGTTTCATTTCATATTGGATTCACTCTTTCATTGCCTGATTTTAAGATTTGTTACCTTTTCTAATGACTTTTTTCCAGCCTTGTTTCAGCTCTCCCCTCTTCCTTTATCAAGTGTGCACATAGGGCTGCATATCTACCCGCCTTGCTGTCTTCCAGAACTACTCTTCGGCTTCTCTCTTCTGCTTTCAGTCCATTTTTGTTTATCTTTCTTGCTCCATCTCTTCTTTCCAACTTCTTACACTCTTTGTTCCAGTCCTCTCCTTTGGCTGGTCATTTTCCTCTTATCTCCCCTCACTATATGTTTCGCTCATAGCCTAAGATTTTACTTAGTTTTCCTTTTCATTTTCTAAGCTTTCCTGCCTTAATGTTTCCACCTCCTACCCCCAGTATCACCCACAGAGCACCACAGGAACTGCCTTTACCCCGATGGGCTCCCTCATGGTAAAAATAGCGAGGTTTGGACTGCCTCTATTTACAACATGTCTTTCAGAAGAAAGGGAGAGGGCTTTTTTGCTTTTTTTTTTTTAATGAAATCCCTTGTTCCTTCATCTTCATTCTCCTTAGTCTTATCATCCATCAAAGCAGTCAGCCCTTTATAAAATGAGCCATGAGGGGAGTCTGTTGGCAGGGAATCTGCTCTGGCTGGGAAACTGCCAAAGGCTGCAAAAGCACTGACAAACATCACAGGAGAGAGAGAGAGTGAGAGGAGGAAGCTGTGCCCAGTCTCTCAGAAATGGGTTAGTATTACAAAAGGGAAAAAAGGCACAGAGATGTTTCAGAAAGAGTTAGTGTCTCTAATGCAAAGCCATCACATTTTGGAAAAAGAGTGATTTAGAAATGATTGCTTTTCTCAGCAGTTCCCAGTCCAGAGCTAGCATTGCTCCTCTCCCCTCCCTTCCAGTCTCAAATACAACCAACAGCTGCTGTTCAAATCCCCACAATGTTGACAAAGCAAGAACTCTGCATCAACCAAATTCTCTCCACTTGGAAAACAACCTTCTGTCAATAAGTATTTGTGAAAACAGATGTAAGGAGTCTCCCAGGGGTAACCAAATTATAATATTTAACTCTCTGAAAGCACTTTCATGCAAGATTACACTTGAGTGTCCATCCAATGTGCCACATGCTGACATCCAGAGAGAAAGTGAGTAAAACAAGTTAGAGAAATAATATTTGTATGCAGGTACCACAAATCTTTCAAAGCCACTTTAGTTACATTTGCTTCTGGCCTGCAAGCGTACATCTGTTCCCATGGCTACTTTTTCCATTCGTGCTTCTCATTTCTTTTCAGTAGTTTGCTCTGTCCATTCATAGTATCTTGGCTTCATTAGGCTATGAACAATTTGGCATCCAGTGCCCAGCACCTGGCAAACTGGGACTTCAGCACTGACAGAAGTCTGGGGTGCTATAACTGTATAGACAACTGGTGAAACAGTATGACACTCACTAATGAAAAAGATGTATTTAAACAATAGAATCTCAAAGTAGAACACCATTTAACCCCACACCTCCTTTCTTTTTCCTCTCCCTTTACCAGCGTGAAGAGGCTCAGGTGAAGCACATTTTTAGCCTGCACCTTGAGAGCTGTCTGTGCTCTTTATCCCAGTGTCAAATCAGTGTGAAGTGCTTTTTGGTCAAAATGGTCTGCTCCTTACCACTAGCAGCTGCAAATCACTTTGCCCCAGAGGAAGAGATTACGCAAGATGAAGGTGGAGTCACTTACTAGAAAGAAAACTCATAGTAAGTTCTGTAAAGAAAACTAGTAAATTTGGGGCTTCCAGCTTCTCAGGAAGCTGGTTTGAACAAGCCCAGCATGCACAGAGGTTACCCAAAGGACTGTAAGGCTGATCTGGCCTTAAACAGGAGCAACTTAAAGCGGGGTTTGGAAGCCAACAGGACTTGAGCTCACTTTCCTCTCTACAAATAAGCTCAAGAATCCTCCACATGCATGCAAAGCAAATAGGAGAAACTTCTAGGTTTTTTGTCTCCTCCAGCAGTTCACAGAGATAATCTCACCATGTGACTCAGGTCCAGAGCCCTGAAGTAGCATACTCATGAGAGCGGCACCTTAGGAAGGGGCCTCTGGATCAGGTGATGACTAATTAACAGGATGTAGCTGGTATGTATAAATGTAAAGATGGTCTGTCAGTAAATCTACATTCACGTGCCACATTCCTGTGGTGCTAAATACTTTCCCTTTGAAATTTGAAGGCTAGAAGTCAAGACTCAGTATGTCACTTCTGTCAGGTGTTGCTGTGGTTGTGGAACCTCCATCCAAAGACAACAGTCTTTGGCTGCAGAAGTTGAGTACTGAGTAGATATTCACAGGGCACTTGAATCCCAAACCTGGCTGTTACATTTAAGTAGTTGTGCTCTTCGTTGTACCATAGTTATGTATGACTGGGCGTATGGTATTTCTTTCTATCCCTTCGTAATTCCCAAATGATCCTTAATTTCCTGAAAATTGCCGTGCTTCATATTGGCCAGGCTAATGCCTGGCATACTGGCTCCAGGCAAATGCTTCTTCAACATGGGGACTGTTTACCAAGACAGACAGAACGTACTTTAAATTTCTCGATGACAAATCCCTATCTATTTAACTCAGAAATATGGGGCTTGGCCTTTAAAAAGATTCAGCATATTTTATAAAAGATCTCCTAACATAAGTTTCTGAACAAATAACTCATGACACCATCTAGCATTTCCCTTCTACAAAGACTAACATTCATGCTGATTTGTACAATATTTAGACTTCTTTTTCCCTCAAATTTAGTTTGTATTTAAAACAGATCATTGTGTTTCTACATATTTAATGACTGTGACTCATATAACCTATTTCATCTGAGTTTGGGGTTTTTTTGTTATTCTCATGTAATTTTGCTGCTGTTATTTTTGACTACCAAACAAGCCTATTCTGGTGAGGAGAGAAACCCTGGATGTTCTGGACCTCACAAACATTTTAAGAAAAGTTAGCGTTGATCCAGGTATACATGAATAATTCATAATGCAGACTAATTTTTAGCACCATAACGAAGTCAGCCCATTAATTTGCAAATCCATTTTTGCATTATTCATTTTCTTCTAATTGCAGAAATTCTTAAACAAAGTAGGGATACACTGCAGTGCTAGGAATTGTTAGAAGTTAGAAACAAACATTTTCCATTTAGAACTAAGCCATGAACAGAGGCTTATTTTCCAGTCTGTGATGTTTGACCTCAGGGCTAAACACAGCTTGACCTTCTTAGCCCAATTTTTGTGGAAACATGGCTAGTGCAATCACACTGTGTGGTTGAATTGTGTGTATTTGCAAGAGGTTTCTTAAATCCGCAGGCCAAATTCAACCCAATTTGTCAAAAGAGCAAAGTGCCCTTAAGCAGGTTCAGTAATTTTCAGCTATTTCAAGTTGCTTGAAAATAGATAGCCACACTGGATAGCCACAAAGAAAAGGACACATTTTCTTGCTCTAGCTGACTATGCACTTGATTAGAAACTAGGGAAGCCCTCTGGAACAGAGCTAAAAAATGCCCCACTTACAAGAAAAGCTCATTCAGCTCTCTTTAATTTTAAAGGCTGCTGTCTAGATCACAAGAGAACATATATATTGGCAAGCATCAACTTTGAAATATATTCAGGTATCTGGATTTATGCTACGATACATCCATATTCTCTGGAATAAAGCCAGTTATTACATGTAAAGGTAATGCCCATAGAGAGACTTACCCTAGTGATCGTCACTCTCTGACTTTAGTTGCAAGTATTTCTGTCTAAAAAGCAGCGACCAGTCAAGCAGTTCATATTATTCTTCAAGTGTTCTGACCCAATGAAGCTGGATGTTCCAGCCAACTGCTGCTGAAGGGAAGGTTAGGCAGGCCAATGACTCCTGATGGGTGTCTCTTGTTTGCCATCTACCTGAAGTCCAGATAATGTCCATATATTGTGGCATTAAAAAAAACAAAATGAAACACCTCACACCATTCAAGTGCAGCTTTGCAATCAAAGCAATGTTTCTAAAAAACGTTTTGTGAAAATACTTGTCTCTCACAGCACTACCTCAGAATTCCACTGTGTAGAGATTTTCTTCCCCATGCAAAAACATTCACCAAGAAGCCGTACAGAAAAGCCACAGGAAGTGCACTGGGAAGTCTTCAGGAACTCCAAGCATTGCTTTCAAAAGGATGGATAAATACCAGTTTGACTGTTGCAATTGCTCGTTGCTTATTTAGCAGCATCTCAGAGGAGTCAAGACATGTTCAAATTCAAACAGGGCTATAGCTGTATTCAGCAATTTTGGCGGCCATCCAGAGTTATCAGAAAGGATTGATATACGTGTACTCACATGCCAGCTGTGAAAGCTTATTGAAGGCGTTGGGGTAGGTATCAACTGCTTTCTACATCTAACAAAAATAACCCCCAACAATAATTTTAACAGACGCTGAAAGCTACACCTCAGCCCCACAACTTTGTCCCCATTGGCATTAATGGCAAGATTACCACGAACCTGAACAGGATCTTACTTTGTACCAGTCATGGGTAACTTTCCCACATGGGTTGTGCAGTGGAGTCAGACTCAGTATAGCCCCTGCCTGCAAAAGGAGGCCAGGTTTCTGTTTAGACCAAAACATTCATTATTTTTACAGGTTTTGCACACAAAGCTAGCGGTTAACATTTTGAATTTTCTCATTTTCATGAAGAGTAGTGTATAATAAAAATGTATAGTAAGAGAGCCTGCAATGTAAATGATCCATATAGTTGTATATTTAATAAGAAATTGTACATTACTTGGACTCTCACCCTATAGGTCTCTGCTTTAAAGAAATGTTTAGGCTGGGAGAACTCTAGGAGGTAATGGGGTTGCTATTTGTACTGTGTTGCTGCAATGGTACAAGCACAAGGCAAATAACTTGCCTTTTGTTCCCTTCAGGGAGGCTGGAGCCAAAAAGTAGCACTAAGTGCCCATAGTCCTGGGCTAAACACCCCTTCCCTGCAGCCTAGTCTCCTCCAGTTAAAAATACCTCTGGTTCTCCTCCAATCAAATATTGAGCTTATGCTTTGACAAAGCATTTGGAAGAAGCTAAATGCAGTTCCAGCTTTAGGATTTTGAGGGTTAGCCACTGCATTTTTTGAAGAGGGCTGTTGATTCTCTCCCTCATCGTGCTCAGCTCACACCAAGGAATATTAAGCCTCAAGAGACATGTCTGAGGATGTTCCTAAAGCAGTGCTAATACAAGGTAGTAGGAAGGCCACACTGTAGATATTTCCAAATAAAATCTTCTGGGATACACTTCAAACACAGAGCATACCATCCAGTCGGTCCTGTTGCTTTCCCCTTGCGGACATCAGTAGGAGTAACAAACTCTGAGACCAGCCATGGCATGAAGAACACTGTCCACCAAAAAGACTTGGAAGGCATCCAGGACATACCGTGTGCAGACACGTGAGAAGAACTGGGTCACCACTACTCCTTCCTCCCTCTTTTCTTCTGCAGGCACTCTGCAGCATGAGGTAAAATCCTGCAACTAGATCAGCAGGAAAACAACATTACAAGACCCATCAATAGATCAAGTGCTCAGGGACACAGAGGTCTAAAACACATTGTGAGAGCCTTTCTTAGCCAGCAGTTCCCCATTCATCTTATCTGCAGTTCAGTGAAGCAAAGTATTCAATCAGAATTTATTCTAACTATATAAAAAATGAAAGACTATACACTTTGAAAAGCTTAGCGGAGATTTATATCAATAATGGAGGCAAGCAAAAGGAAGTTTTTCTGCATTAGATGCAATTAAAAAACAAACAAAAAAAACCAAAAACCCAAAAGCAAAAAACCCCAAGCAACAAAACCCACAGATGTGTCATAGCTCTTTTCAAAAAGTCCTTCAAACTAGCTACATTTGGGCAAATCTGAGGTCATAAAAGTACTCATGCCTCAGAATATGTTCTGTCACCATCCACACTAGAAAAACCCCCACCAAGAGCAACTTTTCTCCTCCAACTATGAAAGGGGCAGATGAACTATTTCTTCAAGATTTTAATGCTTTGGGATGACTTTCTTTGGATGAGAAAATTCCCTGTGCTGACCTGCAGTTGGAAACTTTCACCAAAAGACTGGGGAAGGGGAACTGCTCATGTATAATACAGGGGTGATTTGGATAAGCTGTCATGAAAGTCAGATTTCTTTTTGTTAGTAGAAAATGAGACACAAGGTCAGGGCTATGCTCATTCCACACAGATAGAGTGGGCTTTTATGCCCAAAGGTCTGGATCTCACTGCAATCTCCAAAACCCTGAAAGGCCCTAGGTGGACCCCAGGGTATAGCTGAGGAGGACGCCTCATCCTGCACCACTGAACAGGGACAGAGCAGTAACGCTGCAGCCCCAGCTGCCAGGGACCCCTGAGAAAGCAGACAGATTGAGAACAGGGTTTTCCACCTGGAAACCCTGCCCTTCCAGTTTCTCTCTCCTCAGGTCACACCAACTTCCTAAACCTTTGCTCCATGTTTTCTGAACAGACCACTGACCGTTCCCCTTCTTTCAAAATGCAGCCTCTTTTCTTTGATCCTGTAGATGGGTGGTTTTAGCAAAGCTTGGATTCCTTCCAGCACACAAGGAGAAGCAAACTCACTCCTTTTACATCCCAGAAGGCCACCATCACCACAGGGGTTTCTAGGAGGACAGGACTCTAACTTTACCTTATGCTCTAGTTTTCAGGAAGCAGTTGAGTAGTCACTGTGCCAGAGGCAGAGCAGGGCTGTCTCTCACCTGCCCAGGATCTCCTTGGGCTCCTCCAGCCTCCTGCTCCTCATGGTGGTGAACCTGGGCTTACAGGCTGAACTGCTCTCCTCTGCAACTTGGTTAGTCATCGTTCCCCACACAGTTTGGCCTGTGGAGCCTTGTCTTCACTAAGTGTTGAATTAGGTAACAGCTTTTTGCATGACTTCCAACTTTTCATCCCTGGTTAGACTGAGGAGGAAAAAGCACTCCACGTTGCCTTAATCATCTACATGTGATGCAAGTGACAGAAGCAGGCAGGATAAAGGTGAGGGATTCAAGGAGATATAAAACCCCTGTGAAAACCTAAATGCCAGCTTGGGAAAGGTCAGCGAGAAGAAATCCTATGTGGAAGTGAAACAGGGCTGAGCAGGAAAGCTATTTACATTTTCTGCTTGGCTGGAAAAGAACAGAGATATAAATCACAATTTTTGGTACAGGTATTGTATAGGGTGGAGGTGAGGGGGGGAAGATTTTTGTACAAATTCCTTCAATCCACCATCCTTTCTCTGTGCCCGTGTATTTTCTGGGAGATGTTGGGTGGATACTTTTTTAGCTATGTAAGTAGCACTTGCTGAATTTAGACCAAAAACCCACATGTAAGGAATCCCAAGGAAAAGCTGAAGGTTGAACCACAATACTTCAAAACATGCCCCTTTTCCTCCTCCTCACACACGCCCTCCTCTTCTCTGCACATATTAAGCCTTTATCATATTTCAAAATAAATGCCCAAGCCTGAACAAACTTGGCGTCCCCTCCTCTTCAGCACACCACACAGGGTGACCCAGGTGGTGGCTAACTGGAAGCCACAGTCCTTAGGAGAGTTACAGGCAGAGACAGCAAAATAGCAAAACTTCAGTGCTGAGCTGTTCTGAAAACTCAGCCTAGTAGTTTCTTCACTCTATTTAATTTGCCCTCTATAGTAAAACCATCACCCAGGAAGAAAATCTTATGTACCTATCAAAAGTGGAAGTGTCACACTTGAAATATCTTTCAATCATCTGCAACTTCTACTTTAAAAAAAAAGGTATTCAGATTTCTGAATGGCTGCCTGCTGCCATTCACTGAGTGTCCTCCATGTAAAAGCGGTTGGCATCACACTTGGAGGGATGTGCTGGGAATCTGTCTCTTGCCTCGCTTCAGGCTGTAACAAGTCATTGGTTAAGGTTTGAATGTGCTGGAGAGGAGGGATATGTAGTAGCGGGCTGGTTCTGTTCAAAGGGTTTTTTTTGTGGTGGGAGAAACTTTCTTAAAATACTACTATTTAGTTGCCTGAAACGCTTTGAAATTTAGTAGGATTTGTTAGTGCCAGCCATGGCTAATTAAATAATATATATGCATTTTCCAAGTACTTGAATCTGAGGTAAAATGTGATTTTATATACAAATCCCTCTACTATATGGCACCCACAACATAGAAACAAAAGTAGTAGAACAGTTTTTTTATGATGCCAGTCAGATATACTGAAGGCAAGAACAACACTCCACTCACATACCATTTACAAGCTGTTCACACAACAATCCTCACTTATATACCCATTGCCCAGGAGCCTAGATATTCCATACATAACACGAACGTAACATTTGGAATGACTTTGTACTGTATTGGAGGAAAGCACCGATTTTTCTCCCATTAGCAGTTCCCATAGTAACTAACATTAACAAAGGAGGGAGAAAACCAATGCCACAGGAATCCGACATTTTCACATAAATAAGCAAAAGGGAAGAAGAGGAGGCAAAGACACAGAACTTCCATTCAAAGCTGTTTGGGAGAGCCCATACAGCTCCCTGACAGTGAATAAAAGTTTGTCAGGAGAGGTTAGCAAGGGAAAAACAAACTGGTCAGGTAGTTGTATAGCCAGTCCTGCAGCCAGCACAAAGTCGCTTGCCGAGGGGATTTGGCAGAGCTTTGTCTGAAGGAGCCTCCAGTGCCTTTCCCACTGCCCAGGGTGCAGCACCCTATTCCAGTCACGCTGTGTGACTCCTGCCTATTGCTTTAACTGAAGTCTTGAAATGCAGTAGGTGACTTTTTGCAAGGATCATTTAAAAATAAAGCAATAATTATTGCTTTAGAATATACACACGTCCATAATACACTTCTACAACTAGTCTTAGTGAGAAGCCCAGTGCTGTGGATGGCCTTCACTGCAGAGCCTAGTTATTCCTACAGAAAGCTAATCTCCATCTCTGGTCCTTGAAGCAGGCAAGGAAAGCGACCGTACAGAAGTAGACAGAGGATTTGACTGGGATGCAATCAAAGGTAGGAGCTAGCCAATTCCAGGGCACAGGTCCATGAAGTAATTGCATGCTCACTTGTCAACAGGTATATTTTTCAAGTACCCACAGAGAGCACAAGCCATCTCCAGGAAGCTTCATGCCAGTCTTGCTTCCTTTCCACTGAAGCCTCATGCTCACACACAGAGCATCTGATATGAATTGGCTGATAAAAAGAAAACAAAAACCTAAAGCCAAACAAGCTAAGTAACGGAGCATCTTCGAGTACCCTGTCAGAGACCTGACGCACAGGAGTTGTGGAGCTCATCCCATGGCTCCAGTCAATGTTTGTTCCGCATGTCAAAACAGAAAATGCTAATAGGAACCTATAAATCTGGCATCTGAGCAGGGCTCTGCCACAGGCATTTTACTGTCTTGCAGCACTGACTTCAAGACCTGCGAGAAGCTAGGAAGGGTTATCACACGGACACCTCCATCCAAAAAAATTCACTGGTTTAAGAGAAGCCAGCTACCATAATTAAGCTGACAGCCTATTACTAGAATTTAATTTATCTAATAATACTATTGTCTATCAAACATATTCTGCACTAAGTTCAGCTCAAAGCCCAGCATACAGATGATCTTGTAGAATTTGGAATAGCTCACACTCGTGAAGGGAACTACAGCCTCAATTATTTAGCAGTCATCAACTCAATATATAGCTCACATTAATTCAGTGCAGGTATTTAAGTCTAAAGCACTGTTCTTGTGATCGAGAAAAATGCACTGAACAACACTTGCAAAATGCAGCATCACATTTAATACAGAAATAAGTTAGACACAGGAACCTAAATGGGAGAAGCTAAAGGCCACTAACAAGGTGATACAAACTCTGTATCATTTCTTGTGGATTAAGGTGGCAGCAGTTGCTGCAGAGGTTTGAGCACACCTCGCCCGATCATCTGTCTGAATGTGATGAAATATACATATATATAGCGAGCATACTGTTCTTTTCTTTGGCAGTGTTATCTCTTCTGAAGGAAAAGCCTACAGACTCTTCCGCGCCTCTCAAGGTCAACGTACAGCGAGTTCTGAATATGCATCAGCCCTCAAACAAAATCACTGGCTGTCCCCATTTCCTACACATCCACCCGCATGCGTGCACACACACACACCCCCTCCCTCCCCATCCCTCCGGCATCCCAGCAGCGGCTCGCTGCTTGCCCCCGAGCTCTGCCTTGCCACACAGGCTGAGCCCCACACCCTGCACCAGCCCCTGTCTCTCTCTCGAGATCGAAAGCTGAACCCTGACACCTGGTTTCTTCTCTAACGCAGACAGAGCAAGCCTTGCATAGAAGGCAGAGCTGGTTAAGTCATCCTGGATGGCATCGGTAGCAGGAGGGATTATGCCTGGAATTGTAATGGGTCACCCAGAAAAGAGCATTGCAAAGTGCCAGTCCAGTGGTTTAATGAATGCAGTCCACAGAGTCCCCCGACTTCTGGCTTTTTCTGAGGCATGCTGTAAATCACTGCCATCTAGTTCAATGCACACACTGAGAGAAAAGGTCCATTTCTTTCTCACAGCACTGCCTGAGCACTCCCAAGAGCTAAAGGAGGATATAATGCACTCATGCACACAAGTATTGTAATGGGTGCTAATCAAAGCAAAACCACAGAATGGGGGTACTTTGCTTGCCTGAAATCATTGAATGAATATCTTGTTATAACACATGAGTGACCGGGGGTATTTCCCCTGTCAAAAAAAAAAAAGTGAGAGAGAAATAGCAGACTTCAGTGCTAAAGAGTTCACAGAATGGTTTCTCAAGTTAATTTAAATCATATTTAATAATGAATGTTAGAAGGGAAAATGTTTTGACATGCCTCTTGCATGGTAAAATGCCATCTATAAAAGACGACCCATTCATTGAGAAATAGGGTTGTGTGGAGGGAAATATGTTATGTTAAAATAATGCTTTTTGAAGTAGGGGGAGGTCTTTCTATTTTTAGGATGTAAGGAAGCAAACTCCCTGTCGCAAAGAGCTAAGCAACACAGAAATAATTTTCATTTCCCCAAGCTCAGACGTTTTGATGCCAGCTGTGATCTCTATAAGAATTTCAGCCTCAGAATTCATGTCAAATGCTGCTTTGCTATGCCAGGGTGCAGTGATTTAATTTCTGCTGCATCTGGCTGCCATGCTTTCCCCCAGAGCCAGAAAAAGTCAGAAGAGTTGACCCACAGAAAAGAGGTGCTCCAAAATCCGTCTCTCCAGAAAAGGTTGTACCAATCTGGCTTCTGTGCTCCCATCTTGCCAGCACAATCACTGTTTTCACCCCATCCTGGTCCCACACCATGGTCCCAGTCCCCACCAGCAACAACCTGGGTGCTCATGTTCTCTCTACAACCCATTTTCTGCACACTCTGGAGTGCAAGGATACAAGTCCTTTCCTTTGGTAGTTATCTGTTAGTTTGCCTTTGGATGAGGAATACAACTGATTTGCATTTATTAAGGAAACTAAAAGTCACTACCCATCAAGGTCTATCATCTATCTTTCATGCTTCTCTCTACAGCAGAATCTTAACAGGTAAGCACTAATTCCTCCTTTATTACTGAAATCATTGATCAAAACTAGCAATAAGGAGGGCATCAGTGTTAACGCTCTCTCCAAGACAACAGCATCTCCTGAGCTGGTTTGTACTCCCTGATGAACATTACCACTGCAACATGAAGACTAAACAGATGCAACCATACATCTACACCACAGCACTTTCTCCATTCAAAACCACTCTGCTGATTCTTTGTCGGCCTGCCTTCTGCATAGCTGTGCAACAAACAGACTGAGCAGAGAATAAAACCCCTTTCCAGCCCACGTGCACCATTTTAAAAAGCTATGTCACCAGGAACAATAGTGACAAGTCTGACCAGCCACTCCAAACCAAAGGGCAAATGTTGCCTGCAATGGCCCCGGAGGAGAGATTTACCAGTGATCAGGCAACTTTCTGTTGAATTTAACATTTGGCACAGAGGTAAGATTTTTTGTGGCCTTCAGCAGTTCAAAAATTGCTTCTGGCTACACTGTGCCCAGCTGCCCGCTCATTCTCCCATGGAGCTGCTGCCCCTGTGCTGGAGGCTACAGAGAGCATGAGGTGACTTAACTCGCACTCACTCTCACAAACAAGTTATGCCAAACCTCATAAGGAGGTTCCACTTGCTTACAAAGGCAAGAAACCCTAACAGAAGGGGCAAGCAAACAGTTTGGGACTATAATCTCTTCACCTGACCTGAAAACTATTTTATCTTCTATAGTCCTCATCAGCACAGAGGTGCAGCTGGAGCCAGCTGTCCTCAAGGCTGCCGAAGTGACCAGAGGTGACAACAACTCAGATCTCACCCACACTCCGCAACACCTGTACGAGCATCCAGGCATGTAGCTGTGCTTTCTGAGGTGCAGATGTGGCGAGACACCCTCCCATGGCTTTTTGATAGTCTAATTTGAATAGATGGCACTAACACAAGTTCCCTGTGTCTCACAGATGAAAACTTCTTTTGTAAGTCCCAGCAAACGGCTGAACAGATTTGGAAGCAACTCTTCCAGGCAAAGTTTCTAGGTTACAGTGATGAAAAGAGCTAGAGAACCTACAGAAGCCTTGTGGAAAGCTCAATACTTACCCACAGGAAACAAACATGTTGACTCACTGCTCTATCTGCTTCTAATAAGAGGGACAGGGAGAGCAGGTAAGCACATGCTGGTTAGCAAAGGAAAAATATTACCTTGGGAGTAAAAGGATGCACACAGGAGACCAAACAGCAGCCTTTTATCCATCTAAATTTCCTTCTGCTCAGACATAAATATGGCAAACATCTAAGTTAAACTCAGTTACTAATGTCATAAAGATCTCTCCAGCTTCACTAAATAAATACATGGGGTTCCTCCGTTACTTAGCCCAGGCAACACCGAGGGAAGCAGTATGCTTACAGAGAGGCAGCAGGACTGTGCAAGTACAGAAAATACAAAATTCCTTTCTAATAACCTTACTGGCTTTGGAGAACAGAATACAACAGCAGCAGGTAAGAGAGATGAAAAATAAAATACATGAAAGGTAGAATCCTAAAAAAAAAAACGTCAAGACATGCTCAGAAAACAAACATTGAAAAGTATTCTTAATTCCTTAACTATTTGCTGAGCTTTTCATCAAGCGATTGTGCACCTCAGTGATTATTACATGAAGTATCAGATTGTTTTTTCAAACTGGGAATAAGTGTCATGCAAACAATTTCTAAGATTTTTGAATTGGGTAAAACAGATGAACAGAAAAGTATCAGCGGCACTATTCAAAGAAAGTATTACATCAAAGAGAACACAAAATAGAGCACAGAAGAAGGGAAAGCAGTTCAGGAAAGGTTTTGAATTTAAAAATACCAAGTCAGAACAACAGAGGATAGGAAGAAAATGGAGTCTCAATAATTTTGTTCCACAGCAGACTCACCTTGTATCTCTATCTTTTCCAGGCCAGATTTGGCTAACCTGTCCTAAACACTTCCAGTGATCAATGATCATCAATATTGCCACTCTGGAATCTATTCCAGCCCTTTGCTATGCTTATTTTAGAAACATTTACTTAATGTCTAATTTGAATCATCCTGTTGCACTTTCAGTAGGGTCAAAACCACTACCTCTTACCCTAACTACCTTAACTATGGAAATATTTTATTCTCCCCTTCCTCCTCACAACAACTTTTCACATATTCAAAGACTGCTCCTTTGTTCCCCTCCATCCGCCTGCTTCAGATTAATCGACCTCATTCTTTCATCCCAGTAGGTGAAGTTTTCAAGCCCTCTAATCATTCTCACAGTTTCTCCACATTCATCCTCTCAGGCAGTTCTCATTTTTCCTTTAGGCAAAATGAGGTGCAAAGCTCTAGTCTTGGCCTGGCCTATTCAGAAAAAGCATCAGGTATCATCTGGCCGATCCTGGTGTTTCACCTTCCTTCTTCCACCAGCTGCCAGGTTGGCCTTCTTCACATGGAGCTGCTGACCCTGTTCAGCCTGTGCTCAGACCCGTAAGCCTCAGACCTTCTTCTGGCAGGCTGCTACCTTGGCACTCACCTCCCTTCTCATACCTGCATCCACTATTGCACGAGTTGACTGACTGCCTCAGGGCGAATATTGACCGCTTTCACTTATTAACTACCACTGGGGAGTACCTTGCACTTGTTCCTATTGAACTGTCTCCTTTTATTTCCCAGCAATTTCTTCAATTTATCAAAATGATTTTGGATCCTAAAAGGAAGAAAACCCAATATATACTACCCAAATCCCCACTAGATCTGTCCTTTCGCTTTGACTACAAACCTTTGACACCACCTGAGAGAACAGGTACTCAAGAAGATTTGATCCTATGCTATAACAATTTTGTTTTGACCGTTTTTCCATAGCTTACTTATAAGGATAGGTGAAATGGTGTCAAATGTCAGCTCCTGTCAATTCTTTCCTACCTACTACCATTTTGTAAAAAGAATTAGACTAGTTTAACACACTTTGTTCTTGACAAATTCATAATGAATACTACTTACATTCTTGTTATCTTGAGTGCCTACAAAATATTGCTTAACTATTTGTTTCAGAATTTTTCAGGGAACTGATCTGTTAAAAATAATTCTCCTCCTGCTTCCTCTTTTTTTAATTATCAGTATCATATTTGTCATTTTCTAGTTGCCCAGGACCCTGACTGTTCTGTCACCTCTTCTCTTCCAGAGGACAATGGACTGCGTCATTTCATGATCACTACCCCGTAAATTGGTCTCCAACAAAATTCTCAACTCTTCCTGCTAGTAAGAGTTAAGTCCTTAAGGACTTTCCCTCCCAGTTGCTTTCACCACCATCTGTATCAAAACTCTCCACCAGCACACTAAAAACTCAATGAACCATCGGTGTCCTATCATCTTTTGTTTTCAGCAAATGCCTAGGCAATTAAATCCCCATTAACAACACATCCTGCCCTGAAGGATTCTGCGAGTTACTTTTCGCTGGGACATCTCTGCTGATCCTTAGCAGCAAGCAAATTGCATTTGGTGATTTTTCAGTCTGGGGCAATTAGCTGCAAGTTCTCAGGGATCTGATCTAGTTTTCCCCACTGTCCAGTGTCCGGACAAAATAGGAGAAAGGAAAAATAATCACTTATCTGCATTATGAGCAGTCAGACTCCAAGAAGAGAAAGACTGCAGTGTCACATCACCAACCCACAGCAGCTCTTCACTTTACACAGTACCTTGAATCATAGAACTCATTCTGTTTGCAGAGATTCACAAAAGATTAAATGTTGTGTCTGAGAACATAAGAAATGCCCTGTTAGGTTAGAGCAATGGTCCATCTTGGTCAGCATGGAAGATCCAAGCCACAGTGTGCCAACTAGAGCTTCCTCATTCATGTTCTTTGATGCACGTATAAAACTTGAGCAGAAAAGCAAGGCAGGATCTCACTATAGTGATAGAGACTTCCCAAACCAGCTGTGTTTATCCACATTTCCGGTGACCTTATTCTTTCTCACACTAACTGGCCAACGGCAGAAATCAGACTCACTACTCTGTACATCCCTGGATCCTCTCCAGCCCCATTTCCTAGGTTACATGGGCGATCCACCAGGCTGCAACCACAGTGGTTACTTTAACAGCGTGTTTCATGGGCAGAAGTTCAGCAACTTCACCTTGGACATCCTTCCAAACTCCGGGCTAGGTGCCTGGACTAGATGCCATCTAGTCCCAGGGACTTATTAACTTATCTGCTTGGTCAAACCTGATCTGGCTCCTATGACCTTCCTGCTGGGAGGGATATGTTGGGTGTAGGAACCTTCCCCAGCAGCAAAGACCAACATGAATACGCTGAGCCTTCTCGGGTACAATGCACTGAGCACACGGTTGCACTGAGAGCATCTTTCACCTTTGGCTAGCAAGTGATCTCACCAACTCCATGTTTGGCTTCCAAATTCTAATGCATTCGAAGAACTCTTCACTAGCATCTTAAGCACCCTTTGCAAGGCTCTCCAAGTTTTAGGTTTGGGGGTTTTTTGAGTTCTTCTAATTGCCTATTGTCCTGTCATAATTTACGGGCTCTCTTCATTTGGGCAACTTTCACATTTTCTAATATCAAACCTCTCCTTGTGATAGCTTCAACTTCTCTATTAAGCCTTAAAGGGGCTTTATTGGATTTAGGTTTTCTTTTTAATTGCAACACAAAACCTACCTAAACTTCTAATACAGTAATTTTGAGAAACCTCCAGTTTTCTCACTTCCTAGACTACTGCTTTCAAGGTTGCTTTGTTCTGTTTTTTGACAAATTGCCTCATTTTCACACAGTTTCCTTTCTTGAAATTGAATATTCATGTTCTGCATTCATTTGGCTTGCTTTTGCTGAAATCTAATCATGCTGAGACACCTGTTACAAAGCAGGTCTCTCGTGGCTACCTCTTGAAGCACAACTTGGGACCAAACCACGATCAGCATCTTCTCTTGCAGGTTGCTCAAGGAAGTACTCACACAGCATGTCAATTTTTTTACCTCTACACCTCACCCAGACAAGGGATCAATCCAGCGTATAGACGGACATTACAACTACTGACTTCACTGACTGTTTTACTGCTGCATCTTCTCTCATCTCACACAACATTTCCTAGTCATATCATGATGATCAGTCACCATCACAAGCTGTAGATCGTTATGATCCTACTGTGACACCTTGTTATTAGGGGTTCCACTACACACATCTTTTCCTTGGAACGTTTTTCTGCCATTACGCTTCTTATTACCCTTCAAACACAATATCACTCCCCCGACAATATGTCCTGCTTTCTCATCCTGCAGGGTTGGTAGCCTGGCAACATCTTATCCCACTGATCATCCTCCTCCCACCATGCCCCTGGGATGACTGCTCCATCAGGATTGCCATTTGAGCCCAGGAACTCTCATTTCTCCATCCCATGTTTTTAAATACCAAGCACTCCTGTAAAAGCACAGCTATGTTTTGCCCTAGCTCCGTCACTCAGCATTGCTGGCCAAGGGGGATGACAGGCAGTCTTATTTTCCTTGTTCATTACAACCGGGCTATTTATTTCCCTCCCAGCCTTTTCAGAGATGCACAGCTTGGTCTCATTTTAACCATAGTCTGCCCAGGTCTCTTTTGTCCCAGAAGCTTTCTCATTTCCCAAAACTCTTTAATCCTAGCTCTCTGCCACATCGCCCCCTCTATGCAGGCTCTTCACCTGCCTCCTAAGGCTTCTTTATAGCCCTGGCAATATTTTACACAATGCTAAGGCAACACAATGCTATAAGCAGAGGTCTGGGATACCACTCTCCTGGGTCTCAAACTGAAGACAGCCCTCAGAACATCCCTTTATCAGTACCAACAGGGACCACAGCCGCTAGCTTCTCCCAGTACTCTCAAGTGACCAATTCAAGCCTCTCATGAGGTCCCCTACCCCTCTACACAGCAGGCAGGTTATGATGCACTTCACTCAGACATCACAGATCCAGTTGTTCATTTTGCCTAATATTAGAGTCTCTTTCCATCGCCTACCTCTTCCTAGCCTTAGAGGTCTCCTAGGCTGCAGGAGCACCCTTAATACAGGAGCAGGCCAGAGGGCTGGTCTTCTCTATAGGGTTAGACCTCAGCTGAGAAGTTCCCTGTCACTCCCAGCTGCTCCAGCCCAGACTTTGGAGAAGGAAACTGCTCTCCCCAGGCCTTGGGCTCCCCACAGTGACAAAAGCTGCCCCAAGAAGCAATCACCCATAGCACAGCCTGTGCAATCCCATGGGAAGCCACTACTCTCCTTCTGGCTCTTTTCCTGCACCTTGAGCAGGAAGGTCTGCTTGGTTTTGAACATTTGTAGAAATTTAGCTTTTCCCCTTCTATTAACAGACTCTGCCTCTACCTTACAATGCCCATAGGAAGCTAGGTAGCAACAGGCAAAAG
Source organism: Rhinoptilus africanus (assembly GCA_013400135.1). Taxonomy (NCBI): domain Eukaryota; kingdom Metazoa; phylum Chordata; class Aves; order Charadriiformes; family Glareolidae; genus Rhinoptilus; species Rhinoptilus africanus. The sequence continues at coordinate 477,212 of VXBO01005575.1, forward strand.
GCACCCGAGTATGAGGGTCCATGCTAACTTGAAAAAGTCAACACTGACTCCTCATCAGCACCAACAGCCTAACTCACTGCACTCCCCCGCTGCTTGGCTACTACTTTTACCCTCTCTGGGCCCAAGTGCTGCCTCCTTTTTTCAACATCCAAGCCACCACTTTCCAGGGCGTGCTCATCCCCTCCATGCAGTATCCTCTCAGCACAGCCCTCAGTATCTCAGCACCCTCCCAAATACCCACCTGAAGCTCACAGCTACTCCCAAGGGACATCCACCAATCACACAAGGCAGAAGTTCAACAAGCTTATTTGCTTTCCAGGACACAACCATGCTTTTTCTTCTCCCTCCTCCCTCCCTTCCCAAGCAAAACTGCCCCACAAACATCCCTGTTGCTCTGTTCATTACCCAGGCAGGGAAGGACAGCAAGACCTCTTGGCCTATGGAAATCGCAAGGTGAGGATACTGATAAAAGTCTAAGACTTATACATCTGTATGGTGCTCACTTTGGGTACACCAGGATATCTTGGGTCCAGTTATGCTTTCTAAGCACGGAGTCTCAGGCCCCCTGAGTTAGCTGAGTTAACCCCCCTGGCTCCAGCTGCCAGGTAGGGTACAGGCCACTGGTGGGCTCCACATCACATCTGCTGATGTTGAGAGAACTTTTCAGAAACCCTAAAGCACTCTAACAGCACTAGCTGGCTGTTGTTTAGGCAACAGAGCTGAGCTTCTTATGAATGTGAGATTTGCCCTGGAACAGCAGAGGAAGGATCCCAAACTGGAAACACAGAGATGTTTTGGCACGGCTAGTTATACTATACAATAGATGTTGCTTCCTCTGAGGAAAGTAAGGAAGAATTAGAAAGAATTAAAGATTATTTTTTCAGAGCAGAGTTATTCAACTTGATTCTATACACAGCTGCTAAAAAAAAAAATAAAGTTGTCCTGCAATTTCACAATAGCAGTGAAAAAGCCACTAGAAGTTCTGGGCTTGGTGCTTTCTTTTGGGCTGCCCCTGGTACAGACCTCCTGGCAGGAATCAGCTTTTCTAAGCAGGGCAGCAAAGCAGGGAAAAAGTCCCCAAACTCTATGTCAAGCCAAGAATGCTCTGGGGTTTGGCATCAGAGTTCTGATACTCACTTTCCAGCAGGTTTTATATCCCTGAGATCAAGGATGTTATATGCTACACATTTTGTTATTAGCCACAAATTCTTTGCCATGAGATTTGTAGTCACTTTTGTATCATATGTTTAAGCATGAAATAAGGCAACTCAAATAGAATATCAGTGATAACTATTTTGAACTTCATAATTGAATGTCCTTCAAACTCTTAAATTTCAGTATACAAGCGATTGAAGGCTTTGTAGGATAACTTCTATGTTTCTGGATGCATTGAATATCTACACAAAAGCATCAAAAGAAGGCAGTCTTGCCGAAGAATGCATAATGTAATTTGCTTTGCTTTTTCACACAGCTACAGTTTCTGTATGTCGCTTCAAAATACAATATAAATTTAAAAATGTGTCTGTTTACACCCCTACAAAAATGCTCTTCTGCATGATGATGGACATTGTCTAGTGCCACAGCACATCACGCCATACTCTCATATATTGCATAATTCTTTTTCCATTAAACTACTGCACATGCTTTTTCTTTGGAGTCTAGCTCCAAGGCCAGTGAGAGCAGTAGACAGGTCCTGCTGGGATTTCTCCCAGAATTTTCATGGAGCATTCACTTTCTATTTCAGTGATTTAAGACATCATTCATTGATGTCTTCTGTGGGTGTCTTTACAAAGAAACATATACTTATTGCTTGTGAATTAGACCCTTTATGGGATATTCAGAGCTACACATTGCAAAATATAGGACAACTAAAAGAAAAGTTTTCCTTCAAATGATGTAATACCACAGAGTACAGGGCAATTCACACTTAAATACAGGTTAATAAAAATGAACTTAGATATGGACTAAATACTAAGCACTTCTGCTTTGAATATCACTGAGCTCACAGGTTCTCCAGGGACAAAATATAAATTGCACAGCCACCTCTGGAAAGCTGATCGGGCTATGAAGCAATGACTCACTGCACATTTTACTGACTCAAGTTATACTCTTCTCAAGCATAAATTACTAAAGTAATGCACAAGACTATTGAGTCCTCTTTGGGACTATTTTGCAGTGTCAGTCTTTTGTCTTCTGTGAAATTATTCCTGATTAACAGCAATTAAATAAAAAACAGCTAAGGGTGGGCCCTGTATTGTATGAGAACAAATGTAGCAGAAAATAGTTTCAACAAATGAGCTCTAGCTTTGATAGGAGGTTGCAGCAGCAACTATCCAATTTAAACAATACATATTCATGCACTGAAGACTAGGAAATATCATTTTTGCCCTAAGCCAACACCCAAAGAAGTCGTCGACTATTTTTTCATCGGTCCTTCATTTCACGGATGTATTTTTCATTAGCAAGGACAAAGAAATTGCAGGTACTGCAATAAAAGCTAGTGCTAGTAGTTCAGTACCAACCTTCCCTCTGCATCTATGCTGAACCAAGGCCATGACACTTGGCCAAGAAGATCTCTTGTGTTTGTTATCCTCCATGATGAGAGAAGTTAACCCTCGGGCCTTGGGAAAACTGCAGCTTGAGTCATTAATATTCAGCCCACTTAAATCTTCGCTGTTGTTACGCTTGGGCATTGTGCTCCCTTCACCGCATCCCACAAACTCCTGCGCTACGTTGCAGCCCAACATTAAGCACTGGCCACATCCCTTTCAAAAAAAAAAAAATAGTTGTATTTCAATAGCAAATGAAACAATTATTTAATATAAAAACTTCAGTACAAAAATATATATTTGACCTTTTCAGAGCGAAGATGCATGGGATAGCAGTAATGAAATGCAAAGCTGACCAGCTAAAACACAGAGGAGTTGGATTGGATTTTACTTTTTTGTTACACAAACCAAAATAAGCCTATTTTAGGACATAGGGACACTTTCTTATTATATTTAAATGGTGAATAGCCTTATTTCCAATCCAAAAACTAAATAAATCTTACTTTTGAGTTAAAGAGATTTTTTTTAATTAAAAGCATAAAAGAAAAAGAGAAGGTTGTGGGTTTTTTCTCCAAGTTGCATGAAATGTGGTAACCAGAAGCTGCACAATGCCAGATTAGAAAACCATATGAAGTGGTAGAAGTACGTATATAAAACTTCATTTTGCACAGCTCCACCAAGGATAAAAGTGATACTTCAGTGAAAGTTATTATGAGAATTTGTAATGCTCTTGCCATGGAAATAGCTATCATGTCAGCCACCAGGATTATGGCCGGGTGGACAAATAGGAAAAGCAGATGATACATGAAAGCAGTAGAGATGGAAGCATTTCTCAGAATTAGACAGCAATGACAAGAGAAATGAAAATGACATGTAAGGTCTAATTGGAATTCCTTTAGTCACTTGGAAAGGATATTAAAAAGCCTTTCTCAAAAGCACTCTTATCAACATTTTCTTCAGGAATTAGAGTACAGCATAATTTAGACAGCGCATAAGCATATTAATTTTTCATTCTGTGAGCAGGTGGCAGAAAGCCTGCAGATATTAATGCCAGCCCATGAGCTCTTGTTTGAGCCACAGCAGAGAGCAAAGCTGGGGAGTAGCAGGCTGCACCCCCTGCCCAGCTTCCCGGGACACCACTCTGCCACAGCCCTCAGCCACAGGTGATCCACAGCCATGACCTTGCCATACAAGCTCACCAGCCTGTTAATGCTCAGGATCATAAGACCAGGGCTCACCAGCAAGAAGCTGCAGGAACACAGCTGGGAGACTAGGAAGGGACATGTCACAAACAGGGTTCTTGGATTATTATCATTTGCGCTTCTTCATCCTACTCAAACCCCCATGCAGAAAGCACCCAAAAGAACTATTTAAGATACAATCGTGTTTCTACTGTCTTTGAACACCCACTCAATTCCCCCATGAACACTGTCCCTCTCACCCAAGGCAAACCTATCCTTGGAAGCAGTGGCCACCACAACAGCAATGGAGGCTGGCAATAAGTGACAAAAGCTGGCTTTCCCAACCTGGTAAGAAGTTTCACCCACAGCTCACATACTGATCCACTTCTTTGGGAGACAGGAAGGTCCAGAGGTTGTGTCTACTGGGGAAGATACTTTCAAGGCAACCAGAGAAAAACACTCAAGATAGACAGTCTGGATCCAATCGGGGTCCTCGCCGCACCCAATGCTTGGGAAAGAACTAGCTCTCATGGGCAGAAAAAGCTGCTAATTTTCCTCAGCCCTGTACAGTGTACTTGGAGGTCAGTCTTACCCAATCACTTCTGCAGCAGGACAGGCTCAAGTGTCAGAAATACTCTGCTTGTAGCATGTATTTGCCATTGACTCTCCCAGCTCAGGCAGGCAACTTATTTGTCCTTTTATCCTAAGGTATTGCGTGAACTGCCAACATCACAGCACCAATGAAAAGCAGGTAATGTGAGTGGCTACAAGAAAAAAAACATCTAACCTTCCAAGATTCATTACTTCTTCAGAAGCTTGACAAACGAACACATAGTGATCCAAATAGAGCTCATTGCACTAGGACTAGCCTACAGCTGAGTGCCAGAAGAGAAACTGCACAAAGCAGTCACTGAATCACAAAAGGGCCCTGACCAATCTGGTCTGAAGTTGAGGCTAACTCTGCTTTTGGCAAGTGGTTAGATTAAAATGACCTCCAACTATCCCTTGCGATAAAGCTATTTGACTCTATTCTTCCAACAACTCCTTATCGCAGCTAACCATTTCTAGGCATCCCATATGAGCTATGTGTCCATCACAAAAACTTGTGTTTCAAAACTTAACAAGAGTGAAGATTCTCACTCTTTTCTAAGCTCACCCCAAGGTCAGTTCTCACCTGTATTGACCTTACTGCAATTAACAGGAATCCTGACAGTATCTGGGGAGAGACAAACTAAACTAGGGACTGTTGAGATCCCCATCACAGCGGTTATTGGAGGGCTCATGTTGTTCCTTTGTACAGTGCAAAATTGGCCTCTTTTAACAGAGGAACAAGTTCTTCATACCAAAGGAAAACTGATAGGACATACTGGGGCAAGAAGCACCTCCTTTATTAGCCCTCCCCATTCTCGCTCTCAGACCAGGGAATGACAAAAAAAGCCGTGCACACTTATCATCCAGCCCCCAAGTAAAAGTCTTAGAAACCAGTTCAATGAAGGTTAGAGCAGAAGGTGTTGTTTTACCAAAACTAGTGTTTGCTGTAAAAGTACCATATTTGCTGCCTACATAATACTGGAATGAGGGCCATGCAGCTTGATTTGTCATGAAATGAGTGTTCAACACAGATGTGCTTTTAAACGAGTCAGGAACATTTAGAGCTAGTTAAGACATTTCAAAATAGCTATTTAAAATATAATTATAAAAATACTTAGTTTAATTTTTTATCACATTTGTCGGTTTGCATGAGAAACTTGTACACTTCACTGAGATGGCAAGTGGTAACAAGCCTAGGGTTTGCCCCTTGAACCACTCTCTCCAAGAGATAAGATCAGACCAACAGCCACCTGGCCCAGGAACCCCTCTCCAAGAAGTCAGCACAAGCAAATGCCTTGGGAAAAATAAGAATAAGACAAGCTTGTATGATTCTTCTCCCTAAGACTGTCCACCTTTTCCCTAGTTCCAGCTCAGGCTTGCCCTGAATCAGATATGTATGAAGGTTTCTCTTTTTATAGTAACCAATGACTCTCTCTTCCTACTAATCATTCAATCTCCCTTGAACTTTTGGCACCAACAACATCCTGTGGCAAAGACTTGTCCCTTCAGGCCAGCCACTTGTTGTTTAGAGAACCCAATGTTTTTGTCTGTTCTGAATCTGGGTTAATTATCTTGACTTGATGCCTCTCGGTACTCATATTAGCTAAGTTCTGTCCCTATCTACCCTCCCCATGATTTTGTACACTTCTAGCCTATCCACCCTTACACACCTTTTCTCTAGTCTAGCATCTTCCTTCCTGTACAAAAGGCTTGCCACACCTTGGATCATCCTTGTTGCCCTTTTTTGAACCTTTTCCAAAATCTTCCATAACTTGTTTGAGATAAGAGGATCATAACTGCACAGAAAATTCAAGGAGCAGGTATAAAAAAAAAAGTACAGAAAGTACAGAGTGGTGCAATGGTCTGTTTTGTTCCCCATCGTGTTACTAGCTTCTACATTTGATATGTTGGGGTTTTTTAACTGTCACAGTACTCACCACTAAATGTTTTCAAGTGTTTGATATAACCCCAGATCAAGTTTCTGAATTATACTGTCCTGCTCCCTCAGCTCTTATCTGGGCTATTATTTTATATGTGGAGTTATAATTGATTTGTTCTTAAGCGCATCCCTTAGCATTCCTCTGTACTGAATTTCATATGTAATTTTTTTGCTCTGTCACCCAGTCTTATGAGGTTATTCTACAGCTCTTCACAGCTGGTCCTGCTCCTTACTAATCTGAACAATTTAATGCCATCAGCAATTTTTGGCAGCTCACAGCTGACCCCCTTTGCCAGGTCACATCTAAATCTGCTGAACTGCACAGACCCCCAGCAGCTCCTCTGGCAATTTCTCTCCACTGCAAGAACCACACATTTTCTCCTGCCCTAGTTCCTGACTTTAGACGCACGTAATGATTTTCCCTCCTGTGGGATGGCCAAGAATGATATTCTGGGCGGCAGCAAGTGAGTATCCCCTAATCTGTGCAAAGCTTCAGGTCTTCAGCTTGTTCAGCAGAGCCCTAACTCTCACACATTACATTTGAAATCACATCTCTGAATTCCTGTACCTACACCAGTAACATTTCTGCCCTGCAGACAGCAGACACACAGATACGCTGCTTGTTTGCCTGCACACATTCCTCACGTACCAACTGCCTGCTAAGTTAAAAGAGGGTCTCACGAATACACCAGTGCAGTTTTAGCATGATGCTGTTCTGGTTTTGGGGCAAAACAGAGCCTGATGTGACACCTGACTGTGTGACAACAAGCACTACATTGGTCATCAAAATCTGAGAAAAAGAGACATCAGTTCTCCCAGTTGTTTTCATCTACTATACAGTCTTTATGATGTGACCCCAGCTTCTTTCCACAGGACTCTTCCCTTATTTACTGCACAAAAATAGTTGTGTTTCACTTAGCAGTTATTCAATATTTTGTTTTTCCTTTTCTTTTTCTGCATGAGGCACAGTTTAATCCCTGCTCTGGAGAAAGAATTAGTCACTTCCTCCTGTGCTTTTGAAGGCTGTCATCCCTATCAGATCTCCAAGCATGTCAGAAACATTCAGATGTCAAATGGGGAAAAATATGTGCAAACCCTGCCAGAGTTTAGACATGCAGCTGACTGCTGCCACTCGCAAGAGAAGCACAACTGAGAGCCAAACCTGGTTTGCTTCTTTTATCATCTACAGCACCAGGGAAGATGCGACATTTTGCCCATGGCTTTCCCACATGCCTCCTGACATAAGAGGAAGAGTAAAAGAGAGAAAAACTTGCGCTGTCACTCTGGACTTTGGAATAAAGGTTGCTTTGGCAGACAGTGCTTTGGGTCCTCTACCCGTGACCTAAAACCTGACCTCTTTTGCCTCTCAAAGCTAAAATACAGGGACACTAACGCTTGTCAAATAAAAAGTCATCAGACCTTTTTCCACCATAGTCACAGCAAAGTTTTCCACCGCAGCATCACAGCATCAGGGAGATGCTGGTTGGGAGGCAGTCATCCCCCACTCACAGCAGGGCTACCAGCAAAGCCACATCAAGTCAGTCACAGGTTTGTCTAGCTGAGTCCCAAAAACTTCCAAGGGCCCTCTGGGTACTTTTTCCTGTGCAGCACCACTCTTTTCTCCACAGGTCCAACCCAAACACTGCATGATCCAGTCTGGGGGCATTGCCCTTTGATATACTGCCTGGCACTGCTGAGGGGAAATTGGGCCCTTTATCTTTGTGACTATTCCTCAAGTACTTGAGCACTGCAGCCTTTTCTGTGTCAGCCATTGCTGGGCTGCCTCCCCCGTGTGTTAGCAGATCCATATTTACCCTGAATTTCTTCTGGCAGCTATATATCTGCAGGGTTCCTCCTTGTTACCCTTAAGGTCTGTCTCAAGTCTTTGCTCTGTCTGGGCTTTTTTCTTCTTGATTTTGTCCTTAGGCACACTGAGTGATGCTTTTATACTCCTCTTCTATTGTCTGTCTCCGCTTCTATCTCCAGCACATTTCCAGTCTCATCCCAGTTGTCTTGAAATGCTGTTTTTCAAAGATATTCAGCCTGAGGCAGATAGCTGGCATGGAAATTACAGCCCAGAGTTTCTTAGAGTTATAAGTAACTGAAACGATGATCTTATAATGAGCGGGGTCAGGAAATTTTAATAATTAGTAACTCTAGCCTTCCCACCTATAATTATTTACTGTCACATATTACAACCAGTGCTTACTATGCTCTTGCCATAGCCATGTAATCCTTTTAAGCAACCCTGAAGTATGTGTTACCCAAATAAATACAGTATTGATTTATCCTAGTAAATGAGCGCACACTTGCTCTGTTTAATGTTATTGTATTATTTTCCACTATTTCTACAGCCCTAGTTATTTTTACTGTAATTCCAGGATTTTAATCATCTCCCCCAGCTGCACCTCATTTTATGCACTCTGGCCCTTGCTGAGTTTTCCATTTGGATTTTTATTATATCTAATACCACTTGCCTGTACTCTGTTCCACTTTTTCTTATTTGACCTCAAGCTGTTCCCTGCCTCTCAAGCTCCCTCTCCTTTAATTTCCCCTCCTCTACCTTGCCCGCGTGCTGCTCCCCTGCATCTCTCTCACACACAATCGGTTCCTATCTTCTTCTTCTCAGACATAGCTTGAAACAAGCTCTCATCCATCATAACCCATTTTATTCCAGTCCAATACAGTGTTGCACGCTATCTTCCCTCCTGCCATGAGGAGAGACCAGGCTCAAGTTCAGCATTTCCCTTGGGCACATTCACTCCCTCGCTGTCTTCACTAACCTGACCCCTTGTCCCCACGGCCAGCAGCTGTCCCAGACAACCTGCACTTGGTAGTCCAGCCCCACATGCAGACACGTCCTCAGTCCACCCCCAGATCCACAAGCCTTTTGCGGCTCTGAGAGAGCTATTCTTGCCCCTTGGCTACAGCAGACAGATAGGAGGATGCTCTAAGCAGAGCTGCTCCTGTATCCAGGCCTGAGATGGGTGCTGGGTTTGAGTCATTTTCTGTTGGGGTTTTTTTTCCCTTCTTCTTCTTCTTCTTGGTGATTCCCCAAGATTAGCATTTTACCTGCTACAAAAGACATCAGCTTTTCCTGAAGGATTATGGTCAGTAAGTCATATCCATTCCTCCCACACAGTTGCTGTAAGTCAGCACAGACATCTGCCCCTCGCTGTTTCTGGATGCCACCAGTGCCAGCAGGAGGCACATCATGCAGAGCTCCTGCAGAAGCAGACAGGGAGAACAATGAATGCAGCAAACTTGGAGGCAAAGCCCCTGTCCTGTACTTTCTGAATGATCTTGAGCAAGCTGTCCAGTTGCTTTGCAATCCCCAATAAGAACAGTGCTTTCCTGAATCTGCTTTCCCTCCCCCTGGCCTGTGAGATACCCTGAAAATAAATAGAGCACCATGAATATTGATAAGATAAATAGGGCTTTGGAATAAGGAATCAAGAAAGCTGCTGGGGAATGTTTTCTATTTTCTCTGCCTGGGGAAAGTGTGATTGCTATCCACTCGCTTTGGCAACATCCACCCACGCAGAAGGGAAAATAGAGGGAAGCTGGCAGAGCGAGAGCTCAGGTCTACAAGGACATACCACAGCGAGATTTGCCCATAGCAGATGCATCTCTAGAAAGGGAAGTACCTAGTTCTTTGGTGGTCTACCAGAAGATAAATCCAGGAACTGCCAAGCAGCTGAGTCTACAGGATCATTGTTCGAAAAACACTGTCCATTGAATTGCTCCATCAGCCCCACATGGAAATCCAGATCAGCCAGATGGTCTCCTGTTGCTGTGCAGATCGCTCAGCACGAGGCAAGTGGCCTTTTTGCACTTGTCTTCTGAAGTGTTGCCTAATTTCTTTTTAGCTGTTTAAAAATTAAGTGCATCCTCAACCCTTTAGCTACTCATGTTTGTTTGCTTCATTCTGTTAGTAAGTACTAAATATTTCAAAAGGTCTTATGAGGTACCATCTAACAGCAGGTTCAGTTGTTGCTGTACTGCACATTAATAATTTAACCCCCACAGAATAAAAATGAAGCCTGAAATAGTGCACTGGTATAACCTTTAGATTACACCTCTGTGCGTAGCCACACAGGAGACTACAGCAAGGGGCTTCTCAGACTGCGGTGAGACAGCTTGACACGTAAGGACCTCCTCATTCTCACATCCCTCCTCTCCCTCTCACACCCCCACCACAATAAAAGGTCAGTCAGACCTGCATCCATGACTCTGAAAATGAGCTGCCTCCTCCCCTCGTCAGCTCTCCCCCTTCCTTCTTTGCTCCACGCACCTAGGAAGGCTGCTTGTCGCTCCGGGAACACAGCAGCAGACAGGCAGTCGTGCCACCTCCAGGTAAGCAATGCTTTATCTGACTGCCATCAGACAGACGGGCATCTCCCTGCATGCTGAAGGGGTAAGAGACAGAGTTACTGCAGAGAAAAAGCTGTGGATTGACCTTTTCCCCACTCCCGCAGAAAATTTCCTTTTATTTTAAGGGAATTCTCATGAATGTTTCAGCTTTCATTGCAAATAAGTGTCTTGTTTGCTCCTTCAGCAGCTCTCCTTGCACAGGCATCCTCACGGTTGTTGATGGGTACCACAGGCGCCCTTGCAAGGGAGCCAGATTCCCCAGACGGCTCCACCAGCAGTGCAGAGGCTTCGCCAAGCCCCACAGCATCCAGAGGGGCTCACAGCCTCCCTGTGAGCTTCCGCCAAGGATCAGGGCAGGCGTGCAAAAAGGAGCTTTCTGCCTATAATTATTTGACCTGTCAGCTCGCCTGTACATGTTCAGTGGTGTTTGCACAAACAAGCTGACTAGGAAAGCATCAAGCCATCAGGGGAAAAAAAAGAAACAAAAAAACCCCCCACCACAATAAAAAAAAAAATCAATCACAGAAGCCATTTTGTGTACCCACAGCTAAAGTCACAAAGGCAGGCAGAGGGTGCTGGGACTCTGCAAATACAACTCTTGAGTATTTGAACCAGACAATAAAAGCTTTGTCAAATTCAAGTTTCTGGCAACTAATAATCTTATTGTTACTTTTTTTTATGTACAAGACAGTAAGACTATAGTGTAAGTAAAAGGTGGGGGGAGCAAACAAAAATTAATAGAAAATTAATACAGACTTCAGTGGAAAGACCAACTTTGCCTCAAGTAACCTGGCATCAGGAGGCACTGCTGGGTAACAAGACCACAAACAACATAGGCAGAACTTTAAAAATAGTAACATGGGAATTATTAGCACACCAGCTTGCTATTCCCCTTCAGCTCCGTAACCTGAGAGGGCTCCACTTCTGTTAAGCAAAATGCAAGGCATGCACCATGGGGAGCATTAGCCTTGTAAGTACAGCACTTCCCACATTGTTAAAAATAACCTTTCTTGTCTCTATACACTGGACTTTGGGGTTGTTTTGTTTTCTGCTTTAAAACATCAATACAGTTTTGAGGCAAGCTAAGAAAAATTACTTAAGGTGAAGCTACACGGGCGAGTTATGCATCCTGTTTATTGCTTTCGATACAAGAGGGTCAAGTGGCTCGTGTCACCATGATGCTTTCCTGCCTCAGCTTCATTTATCCTGTTAATAGCCCCATGACACAACCAGCCCTGCACCGTTACTGCAAGGGGGGCTGGTGTGCTGAAGCGACTTTCTCAAGGCCACGCAGGAGGCTGCTAGCAGGACAGGAACCTTAAATCCCAGTTTGCAGAGCTGAAATGAGCCCTCATTGAATGCAATTTTTCTCCATTGCAGCCAAGCTCGTTTGTACTGTGACTGCCTCCCTTACAAACAGGCAAAACACTCAGGACAAAACCCAAGTACATCACAGCAGGAATAGCTTGGGAGCTCCCCGTAATTTCTCGCAGGGTGATGCTGTGCAGCCTCTTGGCTGTGAGCACCAGCCCTCAGCTCCACCTGGGACCTGCGCACCTTCCTCGCGCTGTCAAACACCACTGAGATGCTACAGCTGAACAGAGCCCTGGGGCAGAGTTGGGGGTTCAGAGGCAGGTCAAGCTGCCCTCCCCTCTGGGGCAGAGAAAAGCCGTCAAAGCTGGTGGGATCAGTGTGAAGGTGAGGGAAGGCAAGGACAGCCTCCAGAGCTTTGGAGGGAAAAGAGGACAAGCAGAGGTGAGTGCCCTGAGGGAGCAAGCACATCAGGATCAATGCAGGGCTTGTTCTTGACCAGGTCAGGGATATTTATCTGGCTTTTCTACTGACCTGGATCAAGCCCTAGTCCAATGTAGACTGGCAACATCTGAAAGGAGATGTGCCAAGGCAGCATTACATAGCCAGGGCAGCCTGCTAAAGAAAAAAAAAAAAAAAAAAAAAAAGCAATGCA
>VXBO01005575.1:493565-556278 GCA_013400135.1 Rhinoptilus africanus
AGAGCGTTGTTTGTTTCTAGCACCCACCCAACAACTGTTTTTTCCACCAGGGTCCCTATGTCCTGCAGCAAAGCAGAGAAGTGATATATGAAAGCCCGCTAACCCAATTTAAAGAAGGTTGCTTTCTAGTTAGTGAAATGAGTAGCCTGCATTTAACTTTGATAGAGGGCACACTACATCAGCTCTAAACCCAACTAATTATCAGCATATTTCAATTTTTATCTAGTTTTATCTCATGGGTTTCTGTGCACAAGCAGACCTAGGGTCCTATCAGCACAGGAGGGAGCTCCACAGGCTACATGGGATGCACCAAGAAAGGCCCCAGAGCAGAACAGAAGAATGGTCAGCTCCGGCATCTACAAGTGTTATTTTCCTGGTTGCTCCTGACCTTAATGTTTTAATCACAAGCCCAGCATCCTTCCCAGGATTTCTGTTCCTGAAAATGTTGGAGATAGGAAAGGAAGTTTTAGACCTCCATCAACAGAGCAAACAACTTAGAAGTGGCCCCTGATAAAGCATCTCAAGAAACAATCAAACAATCCAATATGCATTACTATAAAAGATTCAGGACTCCATAGTCTCAGAGTGCCTACATTACTTACCTCATAATTTTTGAGCATTTGAGATTAGCAATGTTCAAACAGGGAGGAAACTTAGAAAGAAGCAGAATGTCAGCATATCCCTGTACCATACCTGCTGTTTGATCTGGGTTCCCAACCTTGACACATATTTGACAGCTGCTCCTCAGTTTCTAGTTAACAAGAGTCAGTGGTTGGATACAAAGGCTCTGAACAGAAAAAGAGAAGATGTGAAACCGAGGACTGGGACTGGGCATGACAGCTTGACTTTCTTCAGCAAGGAAAACACAGCAATCCTGTGGGTTAATCAGATTTATTTGATCTGTCTTGATTCCCTGCCTAGTTATCTTTGCTGGTGCTGCAGAGGTGGCATAATTTTGACATACTTGAATTCTGTTGCAAAAGGGATGAGAGCACTAGAGAGGAATTCTGAGGGAGGAGGAACAGTTGTTAGAGCAGATACCAACTGCAACCATAAATAAAAACTGAGAAATACAAGGAATTGGGAAGCAGCTAACAAGATCCGAACTGAAAAAGTCATACTAATTTCAGGAAGTGCTCAGATTTTCACATGTGAGAGGTACCCTGAAGGGGACAAGTTAACAATTATCACTTCACTCAACCTCAGCATTAAAACTTCATATATTTTTAAACACATTGTCCTTGTGTCAAGGACAGAAAATCCAGCCTCAGAGTGATTAAGTGCTGAGCTGAATGTACAGCTTCATAGACAAAGAAATAATCAATACAATACGCTAAGTGGCAGCTCTTGACCAAGGCACGCTACAGGACAAAAGAAGAAGCAGGCACTTCAGGTAGACTATTAAAATTCCAAGGATTTACCATTTTAAAATATGCACTACTGTGCTACATTGTTGATACAGAAACAGAAATACCTTTGAGAGGTGTATAAGAGGGGCATCTTGCAAACAAGTTATAGCTTACATAGGCACAAAGTGATCCCATATTGGAAAAAGGCTGTTTTAAGCCTAACCCAGCACCAGAAAAATTCCCCAAAGAAATACACTGAAATATTTCTGATGACTGTGAAAGCGGTATTAAAAGGACAGCTGGAGTTTAGGAGGCATGAATTAAATGGGTCCAGATAAAAGAACATTAAACAGCTTCATTTTCTCACAAAAACAGTCGTTGTCATTTGGTAATAGCATATGTACAGCTATACTTATTTGAAAGACTTGCTTTATAGGTACGTATATCAGAGGAACAGTGTTATTTTTATGTTCGGGTTGGCAACAAACTCATGGCCTTCCCAACAGAAAAACATGCTTTTTCCCAATTTCAAGGCTGAAAAGCTGCAGTATTACTTAGTGGCAGCAGCAGCAGAGACTACACACATCACAACCACTGCAAAATGGAAAAGGGTGATCCTACCAGTGCTCTGCCTAACACACTCGCTTATTGTCAGCCCAAACATTGGATTCAGGGCTGAGCAAGTTAGCGCATACATGATTACACAAGGGTGCTAATACCTGCATTACTCCTGAAGAACCTGTACTTACCTCTCCATAGGGACACTGCCTGGACCCACTGCAAAGCCCAGTGGAGCCTGAGGGAAGAAAGTTAATCTCAAATGGGTTTGGTTTGTTTGGGGTTTTTTTGCAAAGGACACAAAGATCTCCATGAGGCAAGTTGTGCATCTGCCACCAGTTACTCCTCATTTTGTTACTTGCAGTACGCTCTCAGGTTTCTAAACAAGAATGTTTCTGCAGCCCTGCAAACGCTATTGGAGTGTCTTCCAGATATTTGGGGGAAAAAACTTAAAGGTCACTTTTTTCTTTTTTTTCCTCTAGAATGTAAGAGAAATCATTTGATTAGCTCCAGGAGCTTTGTTCTCTCCTTATAGCCTGTGGCTGAATTGCATTCGTACACTGATGAAGACTTACTTAGGAAAGCAAAGTAAAGAAATAAGGCAAAAAGCTAGCAAGCTCCAGCAGTATGAGGCCATAATTCAGAAGACGCTAAGATCTACAGCATCCTTTCTAGTCTTTTGGATTGATTTGTCACTGGCAGCAGAGCCTTTGTGGCAGAAATAGCACCAGATGACACATTCCCATTTCCACTGAGTAGTAAGAGGTCCTTTAGAGAAATAATCAAACTGTTAAATTGAAGGAATGAGGAAAATTAACGCAGACTGTAGACAAATGCACCATGACAGTACTGACTGGTGCCATGTACTGACTTGCCATGGTGACGGAGGATACGGAGNACTGATTTAGTAACTACTGCTTTGGTAGGCTTGAAATTAAGACTGGAGAGACACAATGCACTGCATGTTTACTGTTGAAAATCTTTAGTTGCAAGAACAAGGTATGAAACCGCCCAAGGCCCACATTAGCACAGGTTGAGTTCCAGGTACACTGGAAGCAACCCACAAACAGCATCCAGAAGTCCTCTCTGTTGTGGCAACTCTTAGGACACACCTGAAGCCTACCTATCGAGCCTACCACAGTGGTAGTTCACCAAGTCAATTCTAGTGCCTTTGCCTCAAGTACCATCATGGCACGCTGTTGTAGTCTTGACATGGCTCTAAGTGGGTACTGGTTGCTGAACAAGCCTGAGTCACCTATTGAAGACTTTTTGTTTGCTTCATGAAGGTACCTGCTACTTACTGCAGTAGTAGAAGCTGCACAAATAGGCCCTGACCCAAAGCCAGGTTCAGAGAGAGCTGTGGGCAGACCTGCCTGCAGGGTCAGCACAGCGACCACTGTCACAAATTGGCTTTTCTTACTGCGAAACAACAGATATTGATGGGAGTTTTAATATGCTATCTTTATTGGAATTCCCTCTTTGCTGTAGATTAGTCTAATGAATAAGGTGGTTTCCAGCCTGTTTTTGCCTCAGGCCAAGCAACACAAAGGGAAATCCTGGACAAATACAATCCTGTCGTAGCCTGCATGATCCAGTTCTTCATATATCTGATAGTACTGACCGCTGCAAATCCCACAAGCCCCAGAATGACTATGGGCTACAAGAGGGCACACAAATCCATCCACAAAGCCAGGGCAAGAGTCAAAGCCTTGCTGACATTGTCGAAGGATCCTCCTTTAGGAAGCAGGGAAGTTTCTTGCGCTCTTGTCCCTCACTGTCCCCGAGAAGTAGTGGTCAGACAAGTCTCTGTTCCTGAAGCGGATTGGATCCTATATTTTTTGGTAATTAGTTATGGGCTTCAAGTCCAACACAATATTACACAGTTAGTCAATCAGACTGAAACCTCTGCTAAGGACTATCACAGGATATTTTTGATTTTGAACCTAGAGGGAAAAAAACCTTCAACTAAAATACCAGAGAGAAGACATTTGGGTTTACCACAAAACAAAACCTGTTAACTGCACCTCCAATAGAAGTTTCCATCTTAAACACTTTTTAAAAAATAAGGGGTTTTAATAGCTCAGTTTCTTTAATTTTAAATAGCTAATGACAATTATTGTTGGAAAACAGGAAAGTCTGAGGGGTGTAAGCTAATACTTCAGAGAATCTGGTCCTTAGTTCTACTGAAAAAAATAATGCACATAAACCCCCATCAGGACTAAGTAAGATTATCATAAATAGCAATTTCAAAACTTCAGAAACACTCTGTATTTACACTGATGGCAGAATCCTACAGTGGTAAGAATACACACTAGGTATTTTCTATGCACAATTTCGCTTCAGTTCCTCTCTAGTTTTCAATAGCAACTGCAGTTACATTCACACTTACTATTCGCTTACTGACAGAAAAAAGAGAAGTAACATGGAAGTCAAATAAAAAGTAGTAGAGTTGTATATATATATACATACATATATATAGCTGGTACTTCCAATCTGATTTGACCACTTCATAGGCATGAAACATGGCCACAATATATAAATATACAAATCAACTTCTTGTTTCTTCTGCTTTACAAAATTCTAAAAAAATTAAATAAATAAAATTTGAATATGATGTCTAGAGTTTTAAGGTCTTTGATTATCTTGACTGAACTGAGTAATTCATCTAATGAGAACTTATCTCGAAAAGCATCCAAATTCAATTTGGGGATACTAATAGACCATGATCTCACCTGTTCCCTCAGTAGCAGGCTGAAAGGGCTCCTCACCCTCATGATTGAGGTGCTCTATGTTCTTCCACACTTCAAGTTTCCTTCCTTTATCTTCCAGGCATTCTTCTTCCTTGTGCTTTTCTCCAATACAAAAGCCCTTACATCTCTCATTTTCTTCCCACATAGAAATATGTGCAGCAAAGCAAGACTCTTCTCAGTTTTCTTAATAGCTAAACACGTAACGGGTAATTTTCTTAGTGATTTTTTCCTAGACTTCCCAGAACTTCATTTCTTTTCTGCCTCCCTCCCTAAATCTCAACCATCCTTTAAAAAACAATGCATGCAGTTATTCAGTACCTGCTTAATATCTGTGCATGATGCTGGCAATGACAAGCCTTATGTAGCCAAGAAGCAATTAATCCTTTTGTTACAGCATTTCACCAAGAGTTCAACTGTTTGTTCAGAATGAGACCTGTATCTTCCAGTTTCCAAGCAACAGGCTCTCTGTTGATGCGGTCCACATGACTTTTTTTATCTCGAAGGTGCATGTTTACATTAAGGCTGTCTTAAATCGGCAAAACCACCATAGAAATAGATTGATGAGTAATTCCAGTTTCACATACACTATTATACCTACTGGGGTAAAGTGCTAAAGACTCTTACCAAGACTCACTGTCCAAGAGTTTGAAGTGCACAAAAGGAGCAGCTATTTTGCTCCTGCTTCTCAGAGAACAAGACCCCTCCCACATTTTCTCCACATGTTCCCTGCATGAATGGCAATTTTAGGAGTAAAACCCACCATAGGAATAATGGGGGGCAGGGGCAAAAAGAAGGCTGGCAGAAGAATGGCTCATCTCCTTTCTTTTGTGCCACAGGAACATACTGTCTTATCCCTGCAGCCTCATGAAGCACACTAAATAAGATTACAAGCACTTTCCTTCTCTTTCTAAGCCAACTGGAAGAGCAGCCACAGGAGACATCATACTGTCAGCTCCTGCTGTAAAACACGCAAAGGCTAATTATGCCATGAAGCAGACCCCAGAAACACGCGCTCTTGCAGGCAATCTTTGTATACTGGAGAGGCACTTGAATACCAAAACAAAAACCTCAGCTATATTTATAAGGGGGAACTTCAGTTCCTTTCATTAGCCACTTAAAAAGCCCAGAGGAAGCTCTCATTGCAGCCAGAGTTGGCCCTTCTCATGAAAGCTGTCCAAGCCAAGGCAGTGAAGAGCCTGGGCTGTAAGATTTAATTTCAAGTTGTTTCAGTAACAGTGTGCTATTGATACACCCCTTGAACATTGCCCAGAGCCAAGAACACCCACACAGTATAAAGACATAAAGCGCAATGAAATACTAAGTGAATGGGTTGATTCTACCCTTACTTACACCAAGGCCAAGAGTATCTCCATCAAGTAAAAAGTAACAAGAATGAGACCCTGGAAGTTTCCAGGAAAATCAGTCCAGTTCCAAACAAAAGCTACTTAGAGATTAGGTTTGCTCACTCACACTTATAAAATAGCAAAACATGTAGAGCTAGAGGAGAGAAAGCCCTTTCAGAGAAGTGACTGTCCCATCCATGTACAACAAAAAAAATAGTAAGGACTGTCCCAGTCTTCATTGTTTCTATGTGTGTCACCAAACCAACTGGTTTTAAAAGGGGCAGACTACTATTTTCCACAGCTACTTCAGCGTAACACAAATAGGACAAGAGATGCAAACGTGCCATGCGCACAGTTGGGTGGGCACTTTTTAGACAAGTAACATAAGGGGAAAGAGTATTTGTGGAGTAGCATTTTGCTGCAGGAGGCAAGACAACTGGTGCAGTTGCTGTTACTTGACATTTCTAATTTTGCATATCATTATTATAAAGGAAGAAAAAATTATATTTGAAATCGTAAGTGGAGTCAAAATGCATCCGTAGATGTGGAAATTACTAGAACCTTTGGTGTGTAGATTTGGGGTTGTTTCTAAATATCACCTGCAATATGTAGGCACCTGTAGCTACCTCAGCAGGGGAAAAGGTGTACTGCATGTTCGCAGTTGTTTCAGCCCATGTGTTAAATGCACATGAATAAATTTATGAGTCAGGGAACAGGATTCCATGAGCAGACAGCATTTCAGACACCAGCTCAAAAAACCCTGAACATCGCTGACAAGTCTCAAATCAAAAGTTTGCTTTACATTTTGGACAAATAAACTTGGTGCTCACAAAAGGCTATCAATGGTTTTACAAATTAACAGGCTTTTTAAGGCCTGTGAAAGTACCTGCCCAGTCAAACATGAGAAGTTTGCTAGTAACTAAGGCTTCTTTACTTACACCACTGATTTCTGCCTCCAGACTTGAGTGAAAAATCTAATCAAAGGCCTCTTACCTCAGGAGTTAAGGAAGCTTTTCTTGTAACACTCTCTCCTTCAAAGGGTGGTTTATATAAACTTGGCCATTTAGATGTGACTACATCAGTTCGTCTGTAAGGAGGACAGACCACAGAGAGATTATCTCCTTGTGGCAAGACAGGTCCTTCACATGGGCCTCTTACAGAATCAAAGACATCACCACAGATAATGCTGACAACCATAGTGGGACATCCCAGCACAAAACCAGATGAATTCACAAGCTCCCCACGATCTCCCTGGAGCACAGATTTCACTTCACAATTTAAAAAAAAAAAAAAATTGCTGGAAGACACCTTAGGAAGCCAGAGATGAACTGCAACTTCAGCAAGGTACAATATTTAAACTTAAGATGCTGCAGGCAAACAGAGTCTTTTCTTAGAGCTGCTGGAATTTCTTGAAGAGAATTCAGAGAGATGCAGAAGGGAAGAATGGAGAGTGCCTCCTGCTGAAAGACCTCCTTCTGCCACAATTTCAGTAGAGAACAGAGTTACCCTGTGTAAGCCCTCCCCTACTCTCATCTCTGATGGAAGGAAAAAGAAGTAGCAGCATTTACCTGAAGAATTTCCAGGCTTTTTCTCTTCATTTTTAAATCCCCCAGGGCACAGGGAAGGAAGGCCTCATATGCAAGACTCCAAAACGTGGCTTTTGAGTGCACCAGGTTACAGGAGTTTAGCTGAGTGATATTAGGCAAGGGCTGAGTGATACTGGGCACATTAAAAGCTGATTAGGGTCTACACGGCTGGGTTCTCATGTACTTACCTCCTCACAGGCTTATCTTTTTGACGAGCAAGTCCATTTATCAACCTACTCAGCAACAGTAGTCTTGTAAAGTGTACATGTAACAAGTCACAAGTTGTTCCATTTATTTGAGTAAATATCTGGTAAATAAAATCATCGGTAAACATTACAAAATTAAATACATTAAAAAAGCTTGCCAGTATACATAAAATTCACAAACATGTACTTTTTTTGAAAAATAAAATATGTTCAGAGCACCCTTGATATAAAATGCCTGACGAGTGTCACCTACCAGCATATGGTAGCTTATTGAACATTTCAGTGAGGACATTTTCTAGGAGGGAGCAGGGATCTCTCTTCTGTTCTTGCTTTTACAAGTAAGAGAGCCCAAGTTAAGAAGTCTCCCCACTTCTCAGGGCAGAGCCATAGACAAAGATTATAATATTCTTTGCCTACCTTGATAGGAGAGGAATCTGCATTCAATTAAGACCACATTGCTAAATGCAAGACAGTGCTTGTAATTCATTTTGGAAGCACTGCATTTCCTCCACTGTGAAGCAGCTTTTAAATGGTGACGGACATTTCTCTAGATATTACTGCAGGCCCTTATTCAGTATAGGTTAGCACAGTTCCAAGACACCATGAAGTGGAGTGGAAATGACCTGGCAAAGCATCAAAGTCAATCAAATAACTTTAGGTCTACAAATTAAGCCCTTAAAATTCCCAGTTTTCATATGCTGCAGTCTAAACAAGGAGATATGATGAAATTCTGCACTGGGCTGCTTTAAGGGTATTTAGAAAAATGGCAGCACTCATTTTAGTAATCTAAATTGGTACCTTCTGGTATCAAATTTGCAATAACCACCATTTAAATAATTTACCGTAACAAACTTTCCCTTCCGTTCATGTGAAACAGTATTCACAACCCACTTTATAATTTATGTACAGACAAGCACAAGAAACTTGACATCCATGAGTTAAATGTACAGCCAACTTAAAAAACGTTATCCAACTAGTTGCAAGGAGAAGTCTCCTAGCTCTGTAAATTTACAAGATCTTCTGGTTCACCACGTAGGCTTGCTGCCCCTCATCACTAACTCTTGGATTCTTCCCTTGCTTCAGTAATCCACAAGTGAAGTTGAGCAGCATCCAAATTGTTGATATTCTTGATAAAAAAAATTGACACTTAAAAAAGAACCCTTAAAACACACAAAAGAAATTCCTTGAGTCAAAACTGAATGAAATCAAAAAAGTTGTGGAGAAAGACAGCTATTTTAATAGAGGTCTTGTATTCAAAGTCCCATTTCCCTTGCCATGTCTTTTACAGAGTGCTACTACTTCAAGTTATTTATATACTCTTCTTTTGAGGGGGACTGAGTTTCCTCATTCCTCTTATCCGAGTTAGCAGCTCTTTGATAAATTCCTAGGAAAAAAGATTAGAAAATATGAGTAATTTTTATGATCCCATAATACCATGATTTTGAGTTTAAAAAAAAAAAAAACAAAGAAAGCAAACTATACATTTTTATTTAAGCTTTTACTGCTAAGCTGGAATTTCTCTGGCCTGATCTCCAGGAACCTTGTATGCATACTCTCATCACACAGTAGAGGTGCAAACAACTAGCTTTGCCTCTGCATGAGTGTTCAGGCTCAGTTGCTAGCTGTCTTTCAAGCTTTTACTACACAGGGCCTTCTACCAACTGTTGGATCAAGCAAAATCTATGGCTGGATACAATGCAAATAGTCAAAGAAGACTTTCACAGTTTAAGCCTGCACAGAAATCGACACTCCTGCCAGAAGAGGTGTTTCTTTCACCACTCTCCATGCCGGCACTAGCATTTTGGTTGGCTGCATATTCAGCTGGAACAGAAAGCTGATCTGGCTAAACACTCATCTGTTTTTTCTCTTGCCCTGCTACTTTCCAAGCTGGCTCAGCTCTCCAACCAGGCTCACCAGTCAGCCCCACACCAACATTCATGAGACAAGGCAGGAACAAGGAGCTAGAAGTAGCACCACTGGCTTATGCTGGGTGAAACTGGTGAACAAGGTCACCACCTAAATGACACCACAGTACCTTTCAAAAAATATCCCATTGAAACATATATTACTCAGGTGCTACACCGTGCAGGAAAGTCTCTGTAAATGTGTATTTTAACTTAGGATGTCAGATCTTTCTGGTGGGACCACAATCCTGGCAGATATCACCCCAACAGAGCAGTTTCCCTTCCTGACAGTTTATGCACGTCTATACTGTACTGCACGTACCATTGCACCATTGTTACTGCTGAACCAACACTAGCTGTGGTTTCAACTACCAGCAGCAAAGGCAGAGCAGCACATACATCAGTACGGGCTACACACACTCACCAAGAACCTTTTATGTTCTGACCTCCGCTACTGAACTAACTAGATCAAGGCCAGTACAGGAATACGTCCATGCATACCAGTATTGTGCTTCCCATCTGGGTAGACAGATAGCCTAAACAGATGATCAGAAAAGCAGATTCATTAAGACCCCAAATCCTCCACCCTCCATCCTCAAGAAGCTGTATTTTTCCACATAGGCACAAGCCACTGCATCAATAACTACTCTGAACTTGTCAGAGTACAGTACTTATCCATTCAGAGGTTAGAAAAAGGAGGAAAATTCACAGCTTTCAATGCACTATGCATTGGTTCTGTTTTATCATTTCATCATTGTAAAGACCTGCTAGATAATGCAAAACTAATATGGCATGGTGCTGTTTGAAACAAATACAATTTAGGATTTTTCACTATCAAACTTAAATGAAGTTCTGCAGTGAAATCATTAGAGAATTAAACTCTCTAAAGTGATCTTAAAAGATTTTTACTTGGGATTAATGCAATTACTATTGCTTTTCAACAGCTCTTTCCATAAAAAAGCTATACCCCCATGTCAAAACAGCAGATTAAGACAGCTTTGGTAAGGAAGAGACTGAGTTCAGTTCTTCCCTTTGGAAGACTTTATAAGCTGTCTGTTAAAGCCACAAATACTCTACACCACCTTCACTCACCATTGAGGCAGCAACAGGACACTGCAACTGGAAACTGTGCAACTGTTGCACAGAAGTTGAAAGTAAGAGCCCTACAGGAAGGGGCATTTGCAGTGGGCAGGAAAATCTATGGTAATCTAACTGTACGCATTTGGGATATCCCTGTTTGAGAGGCACCTCTGCCATTTCTGTCTGTTTTCTCACACAACTCAAAAGAGTTTGGAGCAAGTTTCCCTTGGATATGAAACAGAGGTCAGTTGCTTTTTAATACAACATCACAGTAAGGGAGAGGAGTTCCTCCCCTTACACTCTGAAGCTGTACCACAAGCACCTTTTGCAAAACAAGATATTTCCTTGATGTTTTCAAGCAAGTTTCACACCACCTAGAAACTTCTTAGTACTGCCCAAAGTAAAGCAAAAGGTAGGGGCACCCCCTAAGCAGACCTGAAGTAATTGAGGCTATTCTTAAGGAAGAGGAAGGAAGTTGTACTCATTTGAAGTAGATATAATAACTGAAAGTGCTTTACTCAGGAACTATTTTTCTTGAAATAAGGGTCTGCAGTACCAAACAGTAAAGCCCAACGAGCATTTTATACGTGGCAGACATTTTCCATAATGCAGTAGGGCTACAGCCCATGGGTGTGCAAACCACAGCACTGATTCAGTACCTTTCTGATTTAAGTATCATTTTGCATCTGACACTTGCATGGAGCCAGCTGTGCTCTGGTGCTTGTGCCTTTCTTGTTTTGCAGCTCCCCATCAAGGAAAGGCAGCATTCTAGCAAAGATACACATTTTCCCTCTTGGAGGCAGGAAAGGAGACTTCACAGCATTTCAATAAGCTTTCACTTTATAACTAACCAACTCAGCTTTATGACAGTAATACCCATTTGTTTTCTTTAAACATCACTCAAAAATTGCAGGTTTATTCCTTGTGGACATTCGAGTCAAGTCTTAATAGAAGGCTTAATAGCCACATCTATCTCAACCTCATACAGAAGCATTTTACTGAAATCCCCTCTAGGACATATGCTGAAGTTCATCATCATGCATTTGAAAGCTGATCACGCACCAATCTATGTTAAAAGTAGTTCTGTAACATAGGTTGGATTATCTACTTATACATACTTTCATAATACTTATTTAACTCAGAGAGCTGGAAGACGTTTAGCAACAATTCAGCTAAAAATTCAAGAACTTATGAATTATTCTTTGGAGGGCTACGGCCAGAAATACACAGGACACATCTACTTTTAGTAGAAGAAAAAGTCTGGTGCCAGAACTTCGGGCCTTGGTAAATTNCACAAACTCAGTATAAATTCTTTTTATATTTTCTGCAAGACAACCACCTTTAAATATTTTTGTAACAAATACTGTGAGTCCTGTTGTTTATAACACAAAATCATTGTTTCTATAATGTCTTTCTAATTCTAAAGGCAAATTTGAATGAGAGACAAAGACTAAATCTATAGTTCATTCGAACTCATCTATAGTCAGCCTTAGGCATTTGTCTTCTCTCTTCTGTAACGCTTCCCCTTGAATCAAAGGCATTCAGTTCAGCAAAAGCATTCATCTAATGTAGAATAAAAATATAAAGACTGCAAACAAAGGTGAAATGATAATTCAGGAACAGGGAGGAAATCACTTTACCTCTCTGCTTTGGAGGTGTGATTCATTGTTTTAATGAGGTCATTTGACAGACAATGAATTCCAGGCTTCCTATTCAAGTCTTCCAATTAATTCTAGAGACTAATTAGACTCTGTCTCTCCAGATTTCCCTTCCACAAGCAGTACATGTAGTAAGACTAGTTCTTAATCCAAAATTTAGGGTTTCTAGTCCTCCTGCTTCATTAGAGCATGAAATGAATCCTAAACCTGCCTTCCTTCACAGCTTTACTTCCCTGCATCCAAGTCAAAAATCATTATTTCCTTGACTGTTTACCCAAGACTATTTCCTAGAGCGAGCCTGATTAGCTGGATATAAAAAGTAAAGTCAGTCTGGACAGCAATCCCCACAGCTACTTGTGGAAGAAACTAACTAGTTCAAAAATGCTATCTGAATGGGAAGGGAAAACAAAATAATAAGGAAAACCTAGAAAGAAAAGAGGAAACCCTACTGCTAAACACCTTCCCTTCCATACAGGCTCAAACCTGAAGCCAGTTGCACAGGAAGAAAGGAACCGATGAGGCTTTGGGAGAACGGGGCCAGAAGCTGCCTTCTATTAGCAAGGACTGGTGCAGCATCTCTGCAGCCTCTCCATCAGCACAGCCTCTCCAGTGAGGCCACGGCACCACCAGTGCCCAGGGGAGGACAGGACAAAGCAATTTAGCTTCTTGCTGAGCCCCGTATATACCACAAAGCTTAGCTATGATCAAGATATACAGTCCAGTTATTCTCCAATTCAGCAGCATGTAAACAAGCCCAGCTTATTCTTATCAAATAACTGTTTGTTCCTCTGTTCTTATAATATTGTTATTGGTATTCGTAAGTTGTATTCATGAGCATTTACAGAAATGAAAACATGTACGCTTAATTCCTTCCAACACTGTAGGACAATATAGAGCAGGTCTCAGCAGGCATATAAACAGATTTAGTTCACTGAATTTAGAGTGGTCAAATGGATAAACAAGAAATCATGTTTTTTGAGAAATGCCTGTCTGCATTGCTTTTAAATATGCATGTTTCTTAACTTTTTTATCTATAAAATGTTCTATTTGCTTTCTAGTAATGTGGACACATAATACAGTTACTGTTGCTTAATAATTTACCACCCATCAGCTGAGCTGCAATAAAGGTCTATGAGCTCCTAGGCTCACCCAGATGTAAGGCTCTACGACACATCTTTATTTACTATTGCTTCATATGGGTATCCTATGTATTGCTATCTTGCAATTATATAAAAAAAACATAGTAACATTACCTTGGAATAGTTCATAACACAGTAGGACCAAAAAAAAAAATAATGCGATACTTCAATAGTTTAGAAGTTCCATTTCAGAAGGGTTGAGCTTTCTATTTATGTCTGCATACTAAATACAGACATTATCTGAAGACATACCCAAAATAGTTTTTAGTTTTAAAAACCACAGTGCCTGGACCACTCTAAAAAGCTGCATCAAGAGCCTGTCATTTGCTCTAACTAGAAATTAAACTTGGGGAAACATACAGCTAAGCAAATGTATCTCTACCTTTCTCAAAATTAAATGTTAAGAGCTGCTGAAATAGTCCAGTCACTGAAGTAACCGAGTAGTCAGTGACTTAAATATCTGCCCAAATTCCTCAGAGAATATGCACAACAATTTAACGTAGTTTGTTAGGAAACTATATCAAAAATTGTAATTAATTAAGGATTCCCAGAAAAACAACTTTCTTTCATGACGCAACTTCATCCTCTTTTTCTCCTATCTGGCACTGAGTGAAGAATTATACCAACAAGTTGGCCTGGACAGATTTAGTCCCGCATGGGAGAGATCTCATGCTCATTCGCCTGAAGCTTTGTATATTTCTATGAGAAAAGAAAGAAGCAAGACCATCCCAAATCTAATTTATCCAGTTTTCTTCAAAGATTAGGTATCTTCAGACATTGTGTAGCTCAATTACATCTTTCTGAGTCAGTAAACAAAAGTTGCCCACTCATTGGATTTCTCTCCCATAGTAGTTGAAGAGTCTCCTTGTCATTTCTCCTGTCATCACTTTGGCAGTCCCACCAGCAGAAGCTCTAATTCCCATCAGCCACAAATATTTCAGATTTTCTCTAAAGCCCAGTCTAAATGGGTGGTCTTGCTGCTACCAATAGCAGAGATGCAATATCAGATTTAGCCAGCATCCTTAAAAGTTGGTGTCTTGACAACCTCATTGATTTCATGCCCACTGCAGTCTTCCTATTCTAAATAAGAGTCTATTGTCAAGTATCAAAACCCTATCACCAAGATTACAGATTATATTTAAGTTTCTTTGTTACAGTCACAGCTAACATGTGACTCAAAATTCCCTGTTACCCACATTAAGATTCTCCATCACATAGACAGAACAGAGACAGCGACTTGACAAAAGTGCAAGCGAGATTTTTTTCACAGGTGACACATAGCTTTTAGTGAAGCACTGGCTGCTCTGGCACATGGGTGACACGGGAAGATGCTACTACTCCCTGCTCTTTTTCAAGCACAAAAGTTCAGATCCAAGGTTTGGCTATGGCACTGATTTTGCAGACAGCATACCCTTTAAATTTGTGCAGTCCTAAAAATGAATTGCTGTTCTCTCTTATGGCAAGACAATATGACATGTACTTCTTTGAACTAGGTATGACAGTAACAGAAGAGAAGAGGGGAAGCAGAGAAAGTGTAAACTGTTTGAAGAATACTTCTATCACTGCTTAATTTTGCATTGTGGGATGACCATCATCACACATCAAAGCCCTGTCTACATTTGAGATCCCAAAGCCTATTATGGCTTGAGTCAGGCAGCTACTCAACTTCTCTTCAACAAATGCAACTTAACTTCATGGGGCAAGGAGACTGTGGCTCAAGCAAAAGGATGTAAAGTATAAATACGAGTCACATACTGCAGTGATTAACACAAATAAAATGTATACTTTACAGTTTGTTAGTTACCAACTGTATCTCTTAGCCACTGTGGGTTTTTTTAATTTTCATGTTTGTAGAAATAGACAAGTTGGCAAACTGTGCCCAGAAATTATTTTTAGTTTCTGACACAATTTACAAAACTAACTTTTAATGACTGAATGACACATCAGTCACATTGCATATGAATCTTGATTAGCAAATCAACATTTTAATTTAAGGATCATTAATGTAAACTTAAATAGCACCCAAAAATCATACTGACTGTGTGCACTTTGCCAATTAACCTTTAGTTGCCTTGTTTGAGTAAACTACATGACTCTTTACAACAAGATTCCCACATTAAGCATATTTCCATACAAATTAAAACAACTGTAACTGCTACCTTTTAAAGTTTTAGACCACATCAGCTGTATTTCCCTTAGAAGAAAGGTTTCATAGCAGTTCCTCATAAGCTACTGTCAGCTACTATCTTTAGCCAATTTATTGAAGAGGCTAAGAAGTGACCTGGATAACTCTGCTTCTTCTGATGAAAAGTCAATCCACAATACATGCCAAAAAAAAAAAAAATCAGTCTTTCCTTAACCTTTTTTCTAAATGGTAGACACTAAGAAACACCAACTTAAGAAATACTTTTAGGGTTTTGTTGTTGGTTTTCTTGTTTGTTTTTAAATCAATGGGATAAGACCTTCAAGTTAAGCTTTCTGCCTGTATTATTTTTCCTTATGTTCTGAATAGTAGAGACATCACATTACATAATTTTTTCCCCACTTAGGGATTACTGCCTTTTGCAAACCGTATAACTTTTGATGCTAAAATCCCTAGTGCACTTGATTGGCTGTATTTGATTGGTCATGAGAAATTCCATCAGCTCACATCCATTCTCCACAGATCTTCTAGAAATCCTTTCACAAAGCAATTACCTCAATGGTTTTGAGGTCTGCAAATATGAAAGGATTGCAGATTTTCTAGACAAGGTATGGATCCTCATATAGCAAGTTTAAGCCAACTTAAAGGATCTTCTTAGTCCACAAATGACAGGTTACAAATCACTGTTTTAAGTGGCCTAAGTTAGCAGTCATGTAGCATTACTGGGCTGATCGTGCTACAGATGAAAAGCTGCTGTTACAAAAAACAGTCCTGGGAAGCGACTCTCATTTTGGCAACTATCCTCACAGAAGAGTGGATTAAATACTCCTCTCAATTTGGCTATCTCAAAAGATTAGTCAAGGAAGATGGATATTTTCCCAGGTAAAGGAGCTGCCTCCATCCGATCAGCAGAGGACTGCAGAGACAAGTCACAAGTTCAGTGTTAAAACCTCACCTTGACCCAAGTGCCTTGAGGGCAGTCAAGCACACATGTACAGGACATTTGTTTCCTGTGACCTACCATACCTACTCACTTTACCAGCGCAGCTCAAGTATTTCCTGCAGTTCTGTGACTAGTTTCTAGTGGAAAACTCACTAACATCTATCATGTACCCTTATGAGAGCTCTAAAATTTGTCCTTGCATGAAGCATCAAGTTTCAGAGCTAAGAAAAATAATTCATATTTCATGTTCAAGGAAGGACGAAAAAGGGTAATTATTTGATTCTCTGCCTTCCTCATCATCTTCAGTTAACAGAGATAAGAGGTCAACACATGAGTGGCTGCTGAACTCAGCAACCTGTTCTTCTCACAGACTCGTGACTCCTCTTTCTCTCCCTAGCCTGTGACAAGAACCATGTCAGGCTCCACATGCCATAGCAGTCTTCACACCTATCTTATGAAGAAGAACTAAGGTTCAACAGCACTTGCTGAGAGAAGGCTTGAGGAGGCTGACAGGGGTCATCTGTAGTGTAGTATTACTACAGTGAGACATCTGAAGACTTGATTTTTTGGCCTGGCATCTCCAAAATGGGAGATGTGTGTTATCTACTGTACAGAAACCAAGGCACAACGCAGACGAAGCTATACAAGTGTTACTATGCAGGTCTTTCTGGGTCAATTCCCTGCACTGTCAAAAAGTTAGTACCAGCAACTGTAATAGCAGCTCTGGAGAATTTTCCTAATCTACCACAGGAATCAATAAAAATGAAAAAGCCCGGGGAAAAAAAAGTATCCGATGGACAGGGAAGTATCTATTTAACTGTACCAGTGGTTCTTCCTGACAGCTTGACTATCCTGAAGCCCCAGTAGTTTAGGTGGCTACAGCTGCAGATGTTACAGAGGACCCAAGCTACATGCAGCCCTGTTTCAAAAAGCAAACACCTGGTTTCTGGTCATGCACAGCTGAAAGTTCCCTGACTAGGGGAATCCTGTAAGCCACCCACTCTGCTAAATACCATGCAGCAGCCACTGGTGGGAAAGCAGTGACTCTATAAATTGAACCAAGAAACTGACCCACAACCTAGACTTTTTTTAACAATGAGTTTAAGTTTTTGTTACAATATTTATTCTTCCCAGTTAGCACACATTTCTATATGACAAGTAGGCTATATTGGCAGAGGGCACAATAAGGGATGTTCGAGTTGAAAGTTGAGTACTCTTAAAATCCTGCTTGTTCAGGGTATTCCACTATTGTAGTCAAGTCCGTTCACAACAACAATTAACTGAGCTGCATAACTGATCTACATAACAGATACCAGAATAAAGAGGTTTACTGTCAGAGATCAAACTAAGTGGCTTCGCCTTGAAGAGCACAGTCTATCTCTCAAGTTGAAGTTTCATGCAAATATAGTATGATTTTAACCATCTGATGGGAATTACATTTAGTTCTCTTGTAACACAACAACTTTAAGCATCAGTAAAGTCAATAATGACATTATGGAAGACAATATTGATACTTCAGCTGAAGTGATCGGCAGTTCCTCTACAGGGCCCAATCCTGTTGCTTCCGTAGTCAAGTGACAGGCACAAACATTCCCAGGATGTAAATTCCCAAGCCCATCAGCTCCTCATTAACATTTCTATATCTAATTTATCATAAGTATAACAAAATGTACTTTAGCTTCAACATGGCTACACTTTCAACACACAAGTAGTATTAAAGAAAAGTCTTTTTACCTCTGTTGGTTTGTAGCAATCTACGAGCGTTTCCTAGAAGCAAAATATGAAAGTGTCAGTTCCAATACAGAATAACAGTGAACATAAACAAGTCTACAGTATGAAACCTGGCTAGGGAGTGGGGAAAGAAAAAGGAGCAAGAACCAGGAATCACCGGATGAAGACGCTACTGAAAACCAAGCGCTACAGCAAGTTACCTTTGCTCCCTAGGTGGACCAGAATGATTTGCAACAGGACAGAAATTATGGCTTCTTCCTCCAGGTTGTAAGTTACAAAATTCCCCTCTCCAAGAAAAACTGAGGAGAACCCAAGAACATTTCTCCCAGCAATACCCACGTGAAGGAAAGGTAGCTTTCTGTGAGGGCACCACAGTCTTTGTAATGCAGAAATACAGTCATTAGTTCGGTCGGGCATTCCTAGCAGGGCAGCTGCAGCAGCTAGTTTAGGTATAAGCAGCAAATCTATTTATGAATGCTGAGGGAACAGCCTGGGGCCATGCCCCATGTCTCTGTTGTTGGGCAGTGGGCACTAAGAAAAGGGTGCCGACAGGCCCTGCAAGTCAGATGCAGTGCATCTAAGCACCACTTTAGCCAACTCCCAGGAGTGAACTGAGGGCAAACGACTGCTCTGGGACAGGTTTCCTTCCTTTAGTGCATCTGAAAAGATTATAAAAAGAGATCCTTATATTGGTTTTATATCTTGATTTAGATATACATATCTAAGATGTTTCTTTTCTTCTTGACCTCATTCTTCCATTCATTAACTTACCTCAGGCAGGATTCAGAGAATTAGAGAGCTGGTTTGAATTGTATAATTTCAGCAGACAGCTTCTGAATTTCCCTACTAATTCCTGTTGATGACCATCTTATCTTTCTGTTGAGCTTTTAGACAACTTACTTCAAGATAACTCGATAGGTTCCAATTTCTAGCCAGTATAGACAGAGAAACAATTTCCAGCAATCTTAAGGACAAAGGAGGATTTCTGGTCTGTATGTGCACATATGTATATTTCTGTTGCAGTGAATCATAGAAACTATCTGGTCATCACAAGTGACTCCCAGCCACATAATTTTTCTATGCGACTTATTTTTCTACAGTTTTTGTTCTTTATTTTATATACCTGTAAAAATTAGAATGAGTCTAATCTGCCTCAGCACAACTCCCTATATTACTGGATTCTTTGAGCTTTTATTTACTCCTGTTGTTATTTACTCCTGTTACCTCCTACCTTCCAGATTTTTTTTTTAGCCCAGTGTATTTTAATTACCTTTGTACAGTCCAGTAGATTGTGCTAAACTCAGGCTTAGGAACCCCTCTCTCATTTCTAATTCTACATTTACAGTGGATTCAGTCAAACACAAGGTATGGACCCAGATACATTAGTTCAGCCACATTCCAATTTAAAATTAGAAAATAACATTACCTGTAATTTGAGAGCTCTCTCTTCTTCATTGGCTGCATCAAGAAGGTCATCAATGTCAATTTCTACATCTGGCATCTCTTCTTCCTGAAAAGTAAAAATTCCCACTCAGTTCATAGAGAGAGCTTTTAACTAACCTCAAAAGAAGCCTACCGATAGCACCCATAACCCCAGACAAGAAGGAAAACAGGGCCAGCAGAAGGCCAAGGCCTGGCAACACAGGAGGATGCAGGTCTTAAGCAACCTCTCCCTCACAGTCGGGAGTCGTGTTACAAACCCATGCCCAGCAGCACAAGTCTCACTATTCTCACAGTACTGAGCAAGAGAATGAAGAAGAGATGAGAGAAGAGGAAGCAGATAAAAGCTGCAGCAAGCCACAAAATTGCTTTGAAAACATTCTTGATTGGACTGCTTATTTTGTTACACTGTGGAAGATCTCCCTTGCTTAATATTGGCTTACAAGGATGACACACATGCCTCATCAGAAGAGCTCAAATTTCCAGTGCCTGCAGCAAAGCAAGAAGTCTAAGGCATAGAACATTTTAAAGACATTTTTTTTTAAGCCTCCTCCACCCATACACTTCTCCCTTTGCACCACCTGCGCATCAGACACATCGTTCCCTGAGTCAGAGCAGCAGTCCAGACATTTTGAAGGACCCCTGAGCTCCGGAATCCCAAGAATTCATCATCCACAGATATCACCATTTATTCCATTTACAATTATGCAAAAAAATATTCTACTGGACATTTTTTGCATTTTCTCATCATAAAAGGCATTTCAAAAATGGTAAAGCATCACCCTCGCTGCACAGACAAAACACCCTGGTCTCAGCCTCTCCCCCACACCAAGTCTCACACCCACAGTGGCCTCAGGGTGACAGAACACAGCCCCTGCTGCATCCAAGGCAATGCAGGGACACTGTGAGTCTGTCCGCTCCCACAATTACACTGCCATCGATAAGCTCACTGGTGCTGCATCACCTTGGCACCTTCTGAATGAAAGGAGGGATATGAATGTGTCCAAAAGGGAGGGTGGATTTGAGAGTCAGGATGAAGCAACAAGACCACTGTCTCCAGCAGCAGCTGTCTTGTACCTCAACACTTTTGTAAGATCCTTTAGTGTGAAATAATTTAACAGCTCCAATAGCAACTGCCACAGGGAACACCAAAACTAGCCTTCTACCGGATAAAAGAAGAGTCCAAACATTAGCAAAGAAGATAACAAATTAGCTCAAGTTAATCTAATGAAAGTACAGGTTGGGGGCTGACCTGCTGGAGAGCAGCTCTGAGGAAAGGGACCTGGGAGTCCTGGTGGACAACAGGATGGCCATGAGCCAGCAATGTGCCCTTGTGGCCAAGAAGGCCAATGGCATCCTGGGGTGCATCAAGAAGAGTGTGGCNGGGGGGTATCTTATCAATGCCTATAAATACTCAAAGGGTGGGTGTCAGGAGGATGGGGCCAGGCTCTTTTCAGTGGTGCCTAACAACAGGACAAGAGGTAACGGGCACAAACTTGAGTATATGAAGTTCCACCTAAACATGAGAAGGAGCTGCTTTACCTTAAAAGTGTCAGAGCACTGGAACAGGCTGCCCAGGGAGGTGGTGGAGTCTCCGTCTCTGGAGACATTCAAAACCCACCTGGACGCATTCCGTGCCACCTGCTCTAGGTGACCTTGCTCTGGCAGGGGGGTTGGACGAGATCTCCAGATCTGCAGATGATCTCCCTTCCAACTCCTGCCATTCTGTGATTCTGTGCAAGTTAGGTACTTAAGTGCCAAACATTATCTATATCAGAAGCTCCAGACAAAATGTCTCCTGTTCAACATCTATTTGGGTATGAAGAGGAAGGACAGAAGTAGGATGATTAGGTGCCCCATTCCCCACCTCTTAAGGAAGGTGTACAGGAGCACAATAGTGCAGCCACGAAGGCTGTTAGTCCCAATGAATAAAAACACACAAAGCCCATCCTTTGCCCTATTAGCAGGTTCACTCTTTCAGCATGTATTTTAGTGAGAAGGAAAGTGTAGGTATTTGCTAAGATGAATCATAAAAATACTAGTTACTGTAACACAATCTGGAAGTAAGGGAGTTTCTAACCTAATGCTATAGACTTATTAGCAATTTAAACAATGGGAGGAAGAGGAAAGAAAACAGTCTTCCACAGATTATAACGATATTCAGTAAGCACCAGCAGAATTGGAAAGGATAAAGATTAATCCATAACATACACTTACTTAGTAGCTTACTATCCCAACTCTATACTAAGAGACAGAAATTCCCCAAATAGACAGTAAGCCTACTGAACATTTTATCTAAGCAGCTTGTTACAAATACTGTTAAGATGGAGTGCCTGGAGTTACCATTAATACTGTAAATTTATCAAAATACACATCCATGGACCTGCGTAAATGCCAATTGTGCATCTGTCTGTGCTCAGAAGTACTGTTCAGCACTGAATATTTTGTCAGGTACACATTTTGAATTCTTGTCTGTCAGAGTGGCATTCTGACAAACAAACAATGTTGAAAGGTGACAGTGAGGGGGAATTCCCTAGAAGGTAGGTAATTTTTTTGTGATCGCACTTCATTGAAGCTAAGCACTCCTGAAAGGTTAGTTTTACTCTGATTGGTACCAGTCATGTGGGAGAAATCCTTGCTTCTATCCCTCTTCACTCTCATCTTCTTCAAATCAACTTTCTCCTACATCTTCAAGGTTCACACCACCAGTCCAGAGGGCAACAGTTCCAGTAATTCACTGAAGCTTTGGTATAAGAGCTCCTTTACATCAAGCAAAGCCATAACAAAAAAATAAATCAGGAATACTTCAGAAACAAGGGACTATAGTTGTGTTTGACATACTGGCATTCAATTAAGTCACATTTTCTGTAAAAAAAAAAAAAAGAGAGAAAGAAAATCATCATTTAACAGCAGATTTGAACTCTGATACACAACACAAATGGAGGGGGGAAGCCCTACTGTGCCTGCATGATCTCAAGAGATTTATGTCAGGCATGAAAAGCATGTGCCTAGGGTCAGCAACCCAACCACTCAACAGTTGTAACAACAGGGATGGAAGAAAGAGTCATGTCTTCTGTTTGGTTTTACTAGTGGGAGAAGTGTGATTGATCCTACTACAATGAAGCAACTAGATCCAGATTAGCATGGGGCAAGCCTGAAAGGTGCTGTGCAGAGCTGAAGGGTGGTATTTCAAGGGTCTGGTTAGTGCCATGAGGCTGTGCAAGAAAACCAGAGCACTGCCATGTTCTGCTCCAGTGAGAGGGAGACAAGATGTTCCAAATAGCAGATGAGGAGGGGAGAAGAGAAGCCACAGGAAGCACGCTGACAGGGAACACCCCCTAGAAAAGTGAAAATAGAAAAGGTGTAAGGGTTGCAGGTGCAAACACCCATCAATTGAAACAGTTGAGGGAGGGGAGGGTGGACGCTCCTTTTAAGCACTCTCTCCAGTTTGCATTAACAATGTAGGCAGGACGTGAGAGCTCATTTCTGCTTGAGTATATAAAAGTCAAAAAAAATCATTAAATTTTACTTCTGTGCTCTTTAATGCAGCTTAAATTCAACCTTGGAAGACAGCCCCACGGTTATTTAGGTTGCATAAATTCTTTGCAGGCTGCTGGCAAAAGACCTTGGGGCACAGTCATGCATTTAGTAGTAAATAGCTGTATCAGTTTAAGACACAACCTCTCCAACTGTTTGTTATTTAGCCTCCGGCAGACATGATCACAGCCCCAACAGTGAATGGAACAGAAAAAGGTGAGCATCCCTTAGTAAGACCAGGGAAAAGGTCTGACAGCCTCTGAAACAACCTCCCCACAGCAGCTTAAGCCAAAGGGCTGGATTTTGCGGGGACACCTGAAGAACACTTGCACTCTAGTCTGCAGACCCTGAGGACAGCACCTCCAGCACAGCAAAAGCAGGTCTGACAGTTACAAGTATTTACTAATTAAACATTTATCTGAGACTTTAAATTTTAAAGGGCAATAGTTGCCCTACGGCTAAACTTCGCACTCTAAACCTAGCTCCCAAATTAGTCCGCTATCCCTCTTTCTCACTGCCCATTCACTGTGCATCATCTCATTTGCAGCACTGGGAAATAATGAAATAGGTTTGTTTGGTTTTTGTTTTAGATTTTAAGTTTGTGCTTAACTTCTCCTTTCTCTCCCAGCAATAAAAAGTTAAGGCCATCATTTGTATAGTGAGTTTGGAAGCAACTGGAAAGAATGATTGCTAAATGATTCTATGACTACATGAGAAAGATAAAGGAAAAGGAAGGAAAGATGACCATACAATTCAGATGCATTAAAGTTTCAGACTGTATTAATTAAGGATTTTTCTCAGAGTCCTGTAAGATGACCGGTGTAAGTGATCAAAACCAAACTAGAAAATAGAACCAGTTCTTCTAGGAGTATTCATTTAATATATGAAAATATTGATTTATTAAAGGAGACATCATCTAATACAGCTAGCTCTAAACAAGTTCATCTGCAGATATGGATGGCAGTGCCCCAATGCAAGACAATGGTTTAAGTCTCAGGATGATAAATAAATTGCCATAAATTACCAGGACTAGAAGACATTAGTTGCATATATAACCTGTTGGGATTATGAATGGATTGCACTTAGTATGGGTAAAAGAATACTACCAAATAGTTATTTGTATGAAACACAAAGGAAAAACCTATGCGTTCCTCATTTCAAAGCATTCAGATGTTTTGGGGGACTTACAGGTCAGGACAAAAGTAGATAAGAATAAGAATAAAGAGAATAGTTTAAATATTATGAATCCAGAATCAAAGAAAGCTCTTTTCAATTTAAAGCTAATCCTTGTTAAGTGGAGAGTCAGCTAAAATAAAGCTGTTTGCAACACAAAAAGGCTGCTAGTGTCTGTTTCTTGGTATGAGGAACAAAAGATTAGGAAAGGATGTTAAAGACAGGAAGAAAAGACTCATAAGTACCAGGGTTGTGGATACTTGCAGTAGGAACAGGAACCCCCAGTGGTACAACTCAATTACTAAATGACTGTATATTTTGTCCAATCCTAAAATATTAACAGCAGTAACACCATAGAAGCCATTATATATCTAATGTTAGACATGCAAAAAACCTCTCGTTTCTGTTTGGTCAAGGTGAAGTCCTTCGTTTGCACAATTAATAGTCAGCGAACACCTTTAGGATGCTGCTCCCAGTATGATACAATCCTTATCATGCAGTTGCATATTATTTTGTCCCCCACCAGGCAAATCAGTCAGTTGTACGAAATCTCAAAGGCAACACAGAGTGCGACGCTCCACGCCACCGAGCACATACCATCCAGTCTTGGCTCCAGCTAAGAGTTACAAAAGCCTGTGTGGCACCCAGCTGTTCTAACCAGAGCAGCAGACTCTTCCACCAACACCAAGTCTATCTTTATTCACTCTTGATCATTAAATAAGAGCGCAGAGACATTAAAGGCAAAGTTACCAGATTTGTCCACTCATTTTGAGTCAATGAGCCTACTGTTTCTGAAGAATCATAATTTATCTGTGGCACAGTGGCTATTTACAGAAACCTTCTCCTGTACTGGGCCTGTCTTCAAACCTGATGTCATGTGGATCCAGTTAAACACCCAGAAAGGGAGGGACACCAAGCATCCACCTGTCAACAGAATGGCTTATGCAAGTTCCCCAGTATCTCACAGGAGCACCAAGAGCATCTGTGTCTACGTAACACGGTATGAATGGCTGGATAAGAGTCAAGGTCACTGTGTCTTACCTAGATCTGATCTACCCTCACCACTGGAGCGCGCAGGGGACTGTGCCCTTGCACAAACACCACTAGAGGGAGGTAACACTTTACAAACACAGCAAGGGCCCCTGAAGTTGCTGGCAGAGCATGGAGAGGTCTTCTGAGACCCAGATTCAGTTCTCATGTCTGGAGAACAGCAGTCTAACTTTCGTCCTCAACTACCCATTTCCCACTGCTCAGGTTCTTAAAAATTTAGTCCTCAGCTTTTACTCTCACAGCTTGGTTCCTGCAAAATCCTATATTCTCAGATCCTACTTTTTGGGGGGATTGCTTCTATCTCCTTCTGGAGGGCCAAACGAAGGAGCACTGCAAGCAAAGAGAGGAGTGACTCTCCGCTCCCAGGCTCCCTGCCAAGACGAACTGCAAGACCCCAGTGCCTCCTGGTCCCCTATATGTGAACAAGCTTCCTTATTGCCAAACTGTAACAAGTTTGGGCACAGCACAAGCGAAGAGAGGAGGGGAGATGCTTGATTAAACTGAGAACGCTTTTATAAACTGGCCACAGGCATCTCTGACACAAAGCAAGTCATCTCCTTCCTAAATTTCCAAGATCAGACATACTAGAGTTTCTTTCAACTAACAGTAACTTCCAACTAAGTTACTGAAAGTCCTCATGCAACGTGGGAAAACATTTTTTTTTCCCCCTCCTGATTTTAGTTTCAACATCAGAAATAACTGAACTCTTACCTAAAAATCTTTCCAAGATACTACAGCTAACTCAGGCACCTACTACAAATCTCTTCAGATCAGATTATTTCAATTTGGACCAGTTTAACATTTAAAAAGTGTAATGGCCGTGGGTGTCAAGGGTAATGCCAACAGCAATGATTACAGGGTTCTGCATGGAGGAATATACACCTTGCTGTGAAGCAGAGGGGAAGCTTACCTAGGAATCATCAGTATCTGGCAATAAAGAGGATGTAACAAAGCTCCAGGGAAAGATTATTATAGATGAGGAAGATGGGACAGATAGACATACACAATGAGAGTGTCTATGCAGGAAGCTACAGCTAGACCTTAGCTTGCTCAGCCAGTGTGCACAGACTGCATGGTCCAGAAACTATAGCTGCATGAGTGCTGCTTTCAGACCACGAAAATAAACCTTGTTGGCAGAGCATTTACATCCAGATGCCATAGTTTATTAACACAGCAATCAGATTTCCAGACCAAAGCTTACCCACATCCACCTGGCTCAAAGAAGAAAGAGCTAGCTAAAGCCCGTCTGGATCCACCAACTCACAGTATGTTGGTTAGTAGATAAGTGGTCAAATAGCCTGAAGTGTCTATTAGGAAGAGCACATCTTACTCCAAGGAAATCTCAAAGAGGAGATCTCTTGGAGATCTAGTTCATGTCTGAACCCAGGGAACAGGGAGCAGTCTCAAGCTCTCAGGTCTAAAGTGTAACCTCACAGCATCCCAGATCCATGTCAGTATGCAACTTAGGTGTGTGTTGCTCCCAACCAGAGACACACTATAATAAAAAGCACAGGTTTACACATTAAAAAGGATACCACCATACTCGTTGGAAAACTGGAAGAACATGTCCACCCCACCACCTAGCCAGCCTTCACTGAAACAGCATGGTTAGGAATTATTCCTTCTCCTACCTCCACTTAACCCAGCACGAGCAAACACACCCACTTCAAAATACAGAAACAGATTTGCAGAAATAACATTATTTAAATATTGTCAGTAAAGTCTGGAAGGACAACACTGACTGGGTAGAGGGTATGACAGTGAATTGATCCCTTTGCACTTTCCAGGCTAGTACTTTCTGTATAAGACATACTTTCAATATATCAGTAAGTCCATACACATCACTTTAAGCAGCTGATCAACAAGTAACTTGTGAAAACATGAGTCCTGTGGGCTAAAGCTTTAAAGAGCAGGAAGCTCACTCTTGACCACCAATGAGCAAGTTAAAGAGAGAAAACTAAAGCTCTTTCTTTAGCTTTAGATCAACAGCTCATTCGTCATTCCTGGTGATGAACTACATGGATTTCACAGTATTGTAAACTGCAGATATTTGAAACTAGCACATAGAGCTGCAAAATTCTGCTGTCAGAAGGTGACAGTAACTGTTGGTCTAACATATTAATCTAGATGAACAAACTAGAGTATGCTCTCCAACAGACAACAATGTGGAGTCAAAGGGAAAGGGAGACTGGGTGCAAGATGGGCTTTTACTTACATTTCATATAATCTATTTGCAAGCATCCTGGTGAAAAGTACAGTTCCTTTTTATAGGCTTGGTAAGATGTCCTAAAGTTAACCCTACTTTAAAAAAAAGAAAAAAAACACTAGCCCATGGTGCATCTGAAGCAAATGGTTTCCTTGGCCAAAACACAAAACCCAGACAGAGGAGGGGGATCCTGTGAGAATGCCTCCTTAATGGCTGGGACTCTAATGAGTTTTGAATATTCAGGATCACTTATTTCTTTCTGAAGACTCTAAAAAGGGGTGAAGCTAGCCAAGAGAGACACAGAGGAAGACACACACAGCTGAAGTATAAGGGCAGCCTCTAAGTAGCTTGGCCTCCTCCATATCCACCACCATCCCCATTTCCTGTTTTACAGGTAGCAGACCAGTTTGAGCAATATGTCCCTTACAGGCAAGAGAGGGACACAAAGTCTGGATTTAACCAGCCTCCACAGCGACACATTTAGAGATTTTTAAAGTTTAAAGGGATGCAAATAACAGGGACATGCTCCCTCTGTGAGTTACATTATCTGACAACATAACTGGTCAACCAGTACTCTTGCAAGCTCCCTGGAAAGCATAAATCATGAGAGTCACAGGATTGGCTTTGGGTGGTGAGAGGGAGGAATGAATTCAGGACAGAATGATGTCAAGCAGGACAATTCCTGTATAAGGGATCACCCTAGACACCCTAGGCAAACTGGAACACAAATCCTCTAAGTTAGTGTTACTTATCAATAGCCAAGAACAGCTCAAACTTTCTTACTCAGAAGGGATTATGAAGAAAAAATATGGCACTAAAACAAATTTTAATCATCTTCTGGGAATCACTTAAGTATAAGGGCATCTTAATGTCCATGTATGTGCCAGGAGTTCGGTGCAGCTGAAGCTTCAGAATTCAAATAGAAATGAAAAATATATTAACAGGGCAATGACTATACAGCACACACAAAACACGTAAAATTCTAGTTATGAACCTCATTAAAGCAATTAACAACAACTGATATTTTCAATAAGCAGGGGAGGAGCACTCACTCAAGCCAAGTTCTTCCATCTCATTAGCCAAGCTGGCTCTTTCTCTTCCTCAGTCACTGTAAACCATTGTTTGTTTCAAGCTGGCATTGCCACAGATTGGCCTCTCCTCTTGGCTCTCAAGCGACTCCAGAGCAGATGAAGTGGACAGATGCTATTCCAATTACAAGTTCCATTCAAAGAGTCAGCCCCTCTTAAAGCAGTAAAACACAGCCCGAATTTTTCTTATGAAATATTGCACAAGTACACCAAAACAGCAACAGCCTAATCCTGGCACTTTGGCGATTTAAAAAGAAGCAACTCTGTTGTGCCCTTACTTCAGTTGGGGTGCCTCTGTCAGCATGGGGGGATCAGGGTTACGGGCAGAGATAAGAATATCATCCCTCAATGCAATTCCTATGAAAGCTCCCTTTATGGGCAAGCCTTTGTGAAAGAGGATAGGGAAAGGGACCTCCACATCCAGAGCAAGAGTCCCCACTCAGCTTCTCTGAATATCTTCACCCTCCCCCAGAACACAAGCGTGCCTGCATTGACACTCAACCGGGGCAGCTGCTGTCTTTTGCAGATGCCACTGCAGTTTTGCCTTTCCTTCAATCAGAAGGCTAAAGGGCAGAAAGACGATGGCAACACACCACGATTTCCTCTGGACAGACTCCTTACAGCTACAGGCTGCCCAAGTGCTAAATTTAAGTCAGCTCCTTAGTTCCTACATCAGAACACAGTTAGCACATATAACATTTTACCCTGTGTAAGGGGTAGAGGAGAGGTAAGACAGCCAACTGTATCGAAAGTCAGCTGGAAGAGGGGAAAGGGAAGGTTAAGTTAAAGCACAGTGAGACAGGTACAAGCACTGCCAAACCATTCACTGAAGTCAAGTTACTCAGGGAAAGGGAGGCAGGGCCAATTTAGGAGAACAGCTCAATAAGCAGCTAAAAGGTTTTGGATTTGGAGCAATAGAAAATGTAGACTGGTCTCCTGCTACTGTGTTCTGATGCACATCACATCTAAACTACCTTTTTGCCACACAGTTATGCCAACATGAGGCTTGGAATAAAACACTTAGCATACAACAAAAGAGCAAGTAGTTGAAAAACTGTTGGCATATTTACTTGAAGCTAGCACTTTATAGCAGTAGCAACTTGTAACAGACAAAGCATCAAAATTTCCATGAGCTGTTTTCAATGTAGATTCTGGCCTACGTATAGCCAAGAGTGATGGCAACGGAATTTTCAAACTGAGGTCAGGGGCTCTCTTTAATCAGTAAAGGCTAACCAGACATTACAATTCACTGTATACTTCTGCGTCAGTGTGACCACTACTGTCAGAGACACCTCTGTGTTTATATAGACCATATGAGAGAATGCCACAGTGACCTCAGTCAAATGTTCTAAAACTGCCTCTGCAGAAAAGGAAAACTTGGTCCTCTCTTTCCACAGTACT
This sequence comes from Rhinoptilus africanus, assembly GCA_013400135.1. Classification (NCBI taxonomy): domain Eukaryota; kingdom Metazoa; phylum Chordata; class Aves; order Charadriiformes; family Glareolidae; genus Rhinoptilus; species Rhinoptilus africanus. The sequence goes on from VXBO01005575.1 coordinate 523,851, forward strand.
CTGTTCTGCTTGCTAGCAGGGCCACAAAGCTGTTACTGAAAGAATAATATGTTAGGAGAGTTAAACTGGAGTTTTACTGCACTTCAAACTCTGCCAACTCAGTTGAGGCTGGGCCTGCCTAGCCAACACACTGCCTACTGTTGGCCACCAACACACCCATCAAGTTTCCTTGGCTGGAAGGAAGACTTTGTGTGCTCTTTTCAAAAGGCCATGCCTTTTTACTTAAGACGCCCTTAGAGCCAGCATGGGCTGGCTGCCACATTTCACTGGCTGCATTCTCCCATCAGCAGCAGGGAGGTCACTCTGTACACGTGGATGCAGCCTGCAACTCCATAAACAGCACTGGAGGCTTCTGCAGGCGCCTTGGCCAATAAAGATAAATAATAGATCCTTTTACTTTTCTTCTCCCCATTTCTAGTTAAGAAATTTTTCCCCCTCATCTTTTTTTTTATAATTATATGCGAGCTAAGGAAGTAATTTGCGAAGAATCAACAGGAGTAATTTTTCCTCTAATTAACTGTTAAATAAGCTTTTGTAAAAGTAAAAATGCATACACACACTACTTAGGAGGTTGGTTTTGTTTGGGTTTTTTTAGAAAACTTATTTCTTGGTATCCTGTGTTTTAACAAGTTTTCAAAAGAGCCTATTATGAAGGTAACTGAAAATACTTATCCTGGGCCCTGGACTTGCTATTTTTAGTTTGGCATTTATCTGTTGCTTGAATGGGTGACTGAAACACTAGTCAGAGGTCACACTTGCAGTGCCGACTCTGGTCTATCCATACACAGTAGTTCTTGTATGAGCAGCTGTTTAGGAAGCACTTGCTCAGATCTCCTGCCACAAAGCATCCAACACTGAGAAACCAAAATAGGCTCTGACTTGGAACAGAACAGCTTCTAGGAATCCCATGCTGGCCAAAAAACAGTTTGGCAAGCCTTGCTTGGTTCATGGCCCCACCATTTACTCAAATACTTCCATTGGTTCATTTGGGAAATGGAAGTTGAGAGCCAGATACAAATTATTTGCTCTTATTTTACCATGTGGATATTTGGTAACTTCAGAAAAATTGTGACAGCCCTTAAAAATCAGATTGTTTTTAACTATGACACTGATGCAGCTGCCTAGTACAACAGAAACATGGCCCCTTCTCTTGAATAGGGAGAATACCTCTTTGTGCTTTCCTCTCCTGGCTGGGAAATCCTTGCCTAATCTACATGGAAGTGTCATCGTGATGCCAGTGCAGATGTAGCTGCTAAGTTAGAAAAAGGCATTGCCCTGGTTTCAGCTGGGAAAGAGTTAGTTTTCTTTCTAGCAATTGCTGTGAAAGGAATGTCAATAATGTATATTGTTTTAGCTGTCGCTAAGTGGTGTTTCTGCTTTTCGAGGACTCTTTTCAGCTTCCCACAGAATCTGAGAAGGAGCACAGACAGCAAGCAGAATGGCCAATGGAATATTCCATACTGTAAAGGACATGCTCAGTATATAAATGGGGTTGGCTGGGGGGAAATCCACGATCAGTGCTCAGGAAGGTGCTGATTCACCAGATGGTGAGAGTGACTTGTGTCCTTATTATTTTCCTTTTCTGTTATTGTTCTATTAAGATGTCTTTATCTCAATCCATGAGGCTTTTTCTTTTAATTTCCCATTCCCCTTGGTTGTCTCTCTCTTCTCCCTGCCCTTCTAGGGGTAAGGGAAAGAACTGTGCAAGAGGCTGTGTGGTCCTAGATGCCAACTGGGATTGACACACAATAGACACCTTTCCCCAAGATTTCTCTCAGACTAAATAGCAGAAGCCAGTAAGAAATACACAAAGAAAGGTCCATTCCTCTACCACTTGACAATTTAATAAGTGTCTCATCCGAAAAGTTTGTATCAATGGAAGATAGAACACATGAGTAAGTGCTGGAAGGTGGAAGCTGAACATAAAGTTCAGATTATATTCTCTCTGCCATTGGTATGGAAGTATTAATTCCTTTCAAAATGGGGATTTTCAATGGAAGCATTCAGTTCTTTCTTGCATTGATGCGCTGTCTTAAACCAGCTGGTTTGTTAACTGGGGTTTCTGTCTTGCAGCATCACCCCTTGTAAAAGCACCATTCATACTTGCAAAAGCACCATTTCACTACCTGACATATGTGATCACACGTCCTAGATGTTATCTCATCCCATTGTAGTTAACATCTAATTGCCCATAAATTTTAGCCCACTCTTTTTTCCAAAATTGTTTTATCATATCCAAATGTAGCATATTTGAAAGAAATTTAGGCTTTAGGCTTCATTTTAGGATACCTTCATTTAAAAGCTCTAAGAAGTCTGGCAAAAATGTCTTCACATTCATTTTATTTCAAGTATACACATTCACTCTTTCCTGAGAGTCTCTGAAAAAGGTTGTAAGGAGGCACTACGTGCAAAAGAGTTCATTGCAAAGAAGTCCGAAGCATCAGTAAAAGAAAAGCTTCCAGCAAACCCTTCTAAGTTCCAACTCCTCACACGTTCTTCCACCCATATCACTATGAATTCCCCTATGTCCCTATGGGCACATTTACCTATCCCAAGAGAAGAGAACCTTTGCTCACTGCTAATGAATTGCACTCTAAAGAGCCAGCCAACCTTATAAAGGATGTTGCCATCTTGAAAACATGAACTGTGCAAGTATCATTTGACAGAGTCCGCAGATGATCTGCAACAATTGTTTTAAGAACATGTACCAGCCTAACTGCCTTCCAAGGTAGCCTGCAGCATCAGGACCTCCCATTTCAGCTCCCAGGACTCTTAAACAGTGCACTTGCTCCACTGAATTCTCACTTTGCTGTGATCAGCCTAAAGTTTATTCTCTTTCTCCTGTTTGAACTTCAAGATTTATCTTGAAGGCAAAATCTGATGTCAGAAGTATACATTAAAATACTTTCCTCCATCTTTTACAGAAATGCAAACATGCAAAGTTCGGACTTGTCAGTGATCCCTAGTCATCTGCATCATTGGAAATAGTCAGAAGCTGAAGAAAAATGTGTGTTTCTCTTCCCAGTGGCATTCCAGAAGAATTAAAGAGTTATGGATAATATGGATATATTCTTTCTTTTTTTTAGAGGAATAAAAGCTTTGTGGTTCCATAACCATAGAGTCACTTAAGATGTACTGAGGGACAAAAGTATAACATAAGGCAAGATATTTGTTGTTTTGGCTTGGTATAAAAGTAAAAAAAATGAAACCATTCTGAAGCATCTAATTTACTCACAGCTTTACTTTTTAAATGCTAAAGAGCCCATCATCTACTAGGACATACGATCTTGCTGTCAGCAAACATGTGCCAGACATTTTTGCATTGTATGATGAAAACTTGTGGTGGGCTATACAATCACAAAAGCATTAGCAAGCCCAAAACAGAATGAGGCCAAAGCGCTGAGGTGTCCCTCTGCTCCTCAAATATACAAACAAGCAATATTTTCCAGTATAACCGTAAAAACTCCAGATGCTCATGCAACAGCTGCTGGCCCTCACAAATCACTGTAGCTGAAAGATGATGCAGACAAACAGAGCAAGTCCAGGACGGATGAGGGCCCTTAAATGAGACGAACTTACAGACTGGCAGTATCAAGAACAGAGAAACTGCAATTGGGCTGAACTGAAGGGAAAGAACCCCAACAACCTGATGAAGGATGAACACTAACTTCTTTCCATACTTCTTAACAGCACAATGCCCATCTACATGCTAAAGAAAACTTCTTAAACTTGCTTCCTATGAATGAAATACAGTTCTGGGAAAGGACTATTTTTGAAAAGCTACATCATGCCTAGCCCTTCATTACTGGGTTGGAGCCCTGGCAGAAGGGCTATAACCCTGTTAGCAAGAGAGTGACAGACTACTCTTAAGTATGTTAATTAACACACTAGGCAAAAAAGAGGTGGGGAGGGGAAGAAGATTTTAAGGGGAGGGTAATTTTCTCAAGTATCCCTTAAATGCCGGAAGGAGCCACCTTCAATTACCAGGGATACCAAAGCTTCCCAGAAAGTAGAGAACTTGCCTCCTATTTCTTAAAGAGTTTCCTGGTTCTGTAGGACAGCACACACCAGGACTACCTGGGATCCAAAGTACTTTGGTGTGAATTAGAGATCCTCTGCAACTCCTGGGAGACCAGAACACAATCAGAGCAATGCTTCTGGTTAGCACCAAGTTTCCAGAGGCCAAAACAAGGAGGTGTTAGCAGAGACTCTGTCTACAGCCGACTAGACATAGCTCTTCAGTCAGAACCCAAATGAGTACAGCCGTCTTTCAGTTTTCTTTTGAAGTTATTTACCTACTATGCAAAGCATTTCCAGCAGCTTAGGTATATTAGAAATAGAGCCAAACAGTAGCTTCATTCAGTTTGACGCTATACTGAATTGCAATACTATTTCATATTACACCATCCAACAGCATACTATATACACAGTGTACACATATATATACACTAACCCTTCAGAAGCATGTTAATAGACCACAAATATGCACCTACATACACATGTGCATGAACAGTTAGCCGTTGTTACAGAAAGTCACCAGAAGAAAAAGAACCTGTGCGTAGATTTCTGCAATGAAAGTATAGGTAGCAAGGCCTCGAAAAGCGTAGCTTGCTGTAGCACAGCAGAGCATATTAACAAGCCATCTGTTCATTATAACAAGCTCAACAGGATTCAGCTTCTAGCTGCAGAGATGCTACCTACAGCATGTCCCTTGATCAAGCAGACAGTTCTTGGATATTGCCAAAGTCTTGCCACATCCCTTTCAGAGAACCTGTTATATGTATCTGCCACCAGCACAGTCTGGATTTAAGAACTGCCTTCCCAGGAGGCTGTGCCGTTGAGCAGGATTAGTCACACTAACAAGCAGCCCAGAGTCAGGTTCCTCCAGCTAGAGATATGCAGACATAACCAATGCTATTTGCCTAGAGCTCTCAACTTCTCCTCTCACCATAGAGGAAGACACATTGTATTTCCAGGAACACCAACAAGGAAGAATGTGAAATCTGTTCTCAGAATAGATACTGGCTCTTGAAAGAGACAAGAACAACATTTCTCTCTAGCCCTCTGCAAGCAAGATGACTAGTCTTCCAGTCTCTCCCTCCCTCCCCCCTTGCTATGTTTCTCCCTTCAAACAGAGAAATTATGAAACAGCTGTTGCTTTTGCCAGCTCTGTGAGAGGCAAAGAGCAGCAGTCAGAAGTAGCAGCAGGGGAACAAGACTGTAATATACTCCGGGTCCCATCTGTTGAGAATGGGTGACAGAAGACAGAGGGCAGGGAGACAAATAAGGACTCCAACATATAGTCAAGCAGCTCCTTTCTCATCACTTATCTTACATTCTTTGGCTCAATATCCAGCGACTGCAGCAAAGGAAAGGACAAAACTCTTCAAGTCAAATGTGCATCAACCAATTTAGTATCCTGAGAGCATTCACAAGCAAATCATTTCATTAATACACCGTGCAGCCAGTATTTTGGCTTAGTTGTTACTCTGCCATGTGGCAAACTAGACAAAGCAGATGGTCAATAAGCTCTGTTAAACTGTCAAGGCCGGTGAGACAAAGAAGAGACAAAACAGCTCTCTGCCAGGTCCAAAATTTTTAAGCTAAGTCTCAGCAACCTCAGTTCAGTCCCTCTTCCTAAAAAAAATGGCATCAAAAGCCCAAAGATTAAACTAATAACTTTCCCAAGGCTTCAGTCCTAAAGTTTAGAGCATGCCAGACCCCATCCTAAAAGAGGCTTAAGTTCATTAAAAGGCACAAAAGTGTGAGAATTGCCATTATCATCTGCACTACACTAACTACACTGACTTGTGAAATCAGCTATTTTGCATCTTAAAAAAATAGGAAGTGTAGTACTTAAGTCAGGAGAGCCAGGATTGATATCAACTCCTCAGCCTTTTAATTCCAAACAGGGAAGCCAGCACAGCGTAAGTCTTACTTAAAAGGATGAATTGGTTAACAAGTCAAGTATTTTCTGCTTTTCACCACAGAAGTTGTCACACAAACTCTGAAACAAATCTCAGACACTTTACCTCGCACGTACCAAGATAGTACTTTGATCCTCACAACAGGCACTCTCAACAAATAACCAAGCAGAGTCGAAGTCTCTGCTTTGCCAGGTTAGAGGAGACGGTTTCTGGCAGGGTGCACAGCTACACCTTGTTTTGTTCTGCTGCAGTCCACCTCTTCCCACTACAGTAGCCTCTCTGCCTGCTCACCAAGAGACATTCATGTAGGGGCCTTGTTCTGAGGTGTCTCCAGAGACATGTGTTGACATTTTGACAAAAACATGCCTCTGCCTCCCCTACCATCTCCCATGACAGCAGGCTTTCAGGTGGTACAGTTTAATTTCTGTGTTTCACCCAAGGAAAAGCACATCATGCTGGTTTAGAGCAGAGCACTGTTATGACAGCCCTAATCCCAGCTGCAGCAAACTCAGACAGCAAAACACAACATACATGCAGACCCGGGGCTCCACTGAGCTCTTCTGAAATGAAGCATCAAATAAGGATACTGGTATTTTCTATAGTGCCCAGGCAAGGTATGTTGCAGTTTACCTGAAGAAGATGGGAAGTTCTGCTTTCCCAAACAAAAACAGCTGAACCTCTACAACAGGAGACTAAGAACAATGAACTTTTATTTGTCTCTAGTACAACAGACCAACACCTTAAGCAGAGCCAACCAAGTTATGAATGTGTTTCCTTAGCACAAGGTACAAGTGAGGTTTTAGCATATTTTAAGAGAAACTTTGACCGCTCAAAGAGTCATACATCTACATCCATAGGCTTCAGTCCTACATGACATGCCTCCTACTTTAGCACTAAATATAGCTAGAGTAGCTAAAGTTTGATTAGGATTTAAAAGTTTTCAGCCCAGTTCTCTGTAAACCCCCATGAGGAGAGTTTAAGAGCTTAAACAAGTCCTTCAGGCTCCAGAACATATGGAATAGCATCTCAAAAATACTATAGTTAGAAGTCGGTTTGATGATGCCATTTCTTACTGCATTTTAACATTTATATTTACAGTAATTGAAAGAGCCCCTTAACAGACAAACTGTGAACTTCACTAGAGTCTTGAGAAGGTGTCCAAATGACCTGATGCCCCCATCTCTGCAAGCTCATGAAAGGCAAGTTCTTGAAACATCCTTCTAGAATGTCACCTTTGTGTTCACAAGCAAAATATTTAAAACCTTAAATAACCTTCTGCCACCCAAGACCTTTTCAGGGTTAAAAGTGGCCCTCATCTTTAGCATGCTGCTTTGAGGCCAGCCAGCTCAGATGACAGCTTTAGACTACCAACAGCTTTTGGATGGATCCTATACCAGCTCACTTGGGTGCATTACAATCACCATCACCTCAGCACCACATTTTTCAGACAGTACTCTCTCTCATTTGTGTTTGCAAATAAGTGCCTATCACAGTAGGGCTCTAATCTTAGTTGCTTGGGCTAGCAAAAGCTTCTGCAACAGCCACCAAAATCATTTTAAGGTAAGTTCACTTGCATCATTCAGAAGGTGCTGGCAAGAGAAATCAAGAAGTCAAGAGACAAATCAAAGTCATCTGCCTAAATTATCTCATGATTTGTGTAATATGGGCTCAAAATTTCTAAGTCTTGAACTCAACCAATACAATATACTTACAGCAAGGAGCCAGACCAGCTTGAGCAAGGATTATGTGAGGCTGTCTCCTTCTGGACAACATTGGCTAGTTTTTAGCCTCTGACAGACTTTCAAGGAACCACTCAAAGAATTTATCTGGATTCACACTCCACTTACTCATTCCTGTGAGTTTCACTTTCCTTCCACTATCTTGCATATTGGAAGCACCTGGAGGTTAGCTTTCTCCTTCCTTCATCTTCCTTGCTTTCAAACAAACACATTGATCACAGGACAACCAAAATTCACACACATGAAGCTGCTTAGTATGTAAACAGTCATACCTAACTCAAGAGCAGCCATCTTCCCCAATGAGACTTATCTGATCAAAATCATTTGTGTTGAGCAACATTTTAAAGCAAAGCTACAAAAAAGTTACATTGTTTTACACCAAGGCCCAGGACTCACAAGTTGGGATTTCTCTCACCTGGCTTTCTACATCTACCATCCAACCACAGTAAACAACAGGAGACTATAAAGGTAGCATCAAGCTATTATAGCATAGAGGTCTGTCTCGTGGCAGACGAATCTTACTAATGGTATCTCTCATATACCCGCATGGGAGACGTGTATCCTCCCTGTTACGGAAACAGCTGAAGTTCACGGCTACTATTTTTGATGCTGAAGGCAACGTACAGCATTATCATAGTCCAGGACAGCGGGAGCCAATGCCCTTCTTCAGATCTTGATAAAGTTAACCAGTGTACCTTGAGTCAGGACATGAGACTAAGGACAGACTGTCTTGAAGTCTGGCTGATTGTGTTACTCATACTGCTTTGCCAAAAGAGATGTTACAACTCACAATTAATGTAATTTAGTTTTTCCATCTGTTACACTGTATTTTAAGACTAAACTTTTTACTACCGGATCAAATTAAACACATCAGAAGTTTTAAAGACGGGCACTACCAGCTGGCTACTCTGACCACCCAACAAATGTTGTTTCACTGCCAAAAAAACCCCAAACAAACCCTAGCCTGTCTCAAGTTAAACATTTAACTTGAGCAGCTTTTAATTAATTTACTCAATATAGAGCAGTAGTCTTTTCTGTAGAAAATTAGTTTCTATTTCCAGATACCAAGAAAAGGAAGTAATACAATCTGAGCATCCTTTCAGCTCCAGTTCTTAAACATAATTTAGCTTTTTCTCATTAATACACCTTAGTCAGAGAGCTGACTATTTTGCATTCTTCTCTCACTACTCCACCTTTGAAATCAAAGATAGGATTGGAAATACAGGAGAAGAAAGTTTCAAGCAGTTAACCATTACAACTTAAAATAAAGTGGTATATAATACAAAGAAGTCATTATCCCACTCTACTCAGCTCTTGTCAGGCCATGCCTGGAACACAGTGTTCATTTTTGGTGCCCACTATACAAAAAAAGATGTGGATAGGCTGGAGAGGGCCCACAGAAGGGCCAAAAAGATGATCAAGGGACTGGGAAGCTAAGAGAAATAGGTTTGTTCAGCCTTGAGAAAAGAAGGCTTAGGGGTGAGCTTATAACCATGTTCCAGTATTTAAAGGGTAGCTACAAAGAAAATGGAGACTCCCTTTTTACAAGGAGTCACATGGAAAAGACAAGAGAGAATGGGCACAAGTTACTCCTGGGGAGATTCTAATTGCACACAAGAAGGAAATTTTTTACAATGAGAACAATCAGCCACTGAAACACTCTCCCTAAGGAAGTGGTGGATTCCCCAACCTGGGACATTTAAGGTTCAGCTGGACAGGGTGCTGGGCCATCTTGTCTAGATTGTGGTTTTGCCAGGAAAGGTTGGACCAGATGATCCTCAAGGTCCCTTCCGACCAGATACTCTATGATTTTATGAAAAGGACAGCAGTGTTCTCACTGACTCATGGTACTTAGCATGTAGATTCAAATCCAGAGCATTTGGGTGGCAGTGAAGTACCTGTACGAAACACAACCTCATTATCCCATAGGGCATAGATAAGGTATTAACTCCAAGGAATCCAAAATAAAGTCCTTCAGTGAAGCTCCTTCTCAAATGACTTTCTGTAAACAGAAATCCCATTGAGACTGATCTCAGTCACAGTACAGAACGGATGCCACCAAAAGCAATCCAGAAGCACTCCTCTACATCTTTAAAGTACCAGTTGTGTGCTACTCTGCTTAATACAGAACAGCCAATTCGAAAGGAAATTTGAATTCAAAGTATAATACTGTGTTAAACAATCAAATTATTTTTAATTGGCTATTTTTCTTACAAACATCCAAAGTATAACATTTGAGGCCCTTGTAGAGATCAGCCTGGACACAAACATATTCATGAGAGGAAGACTCCTATAATCTTTGCTCCACCAGATTATCACAGGCCTGTTTCTACCTCCACCTACAGATTTTCTCAAATAGAAGATATTTCAGGAACACCAGAGACAATAATCAAGTCTTCAGACATGAAAATGCATGAATGTGCACACAGAAGCAGGTGGAAGGAAAGGAATAAGATCAAAGTCAGGCACTCCCTTTCCCTCCCTGGGGGAAAAAAAAAAAAAAAAAGATAAAGAGAAGAAGCTCCATGCTACTCCTGTTTTATATTTCTATCGATTCCCTGCTTTAAAAGATTTCAGTCATCAATAGTTTTCAGCACAAAATACATCCAATGCATCCTGAAACAGTTAACTTCCACATGACTTCTACAAGAAGTAACTAGGGTGTTGACCCAGCTCCCAGGGCAATGTATAGGACCACTGGGGTCTGGGGGGGGATATTTTTAGGTGAGTTATTTTGTTTGTTATTTTACACTGTGGCACACAAAATAGCAATGACTGCCAATGAAATGAGACAACAAAAGAAGATTCAGGGGATGATGAGTAGCTTGAAAATAGGTTTCACATCAAAGTCTGACTTGTTACTAACAGATAATTTTATTTAAGACAACGTCCACTTTAAAGTGAACAGTCTTCCATAAACTAAAATAAAATATAGACAGCACTATGATCCCCTATGAGTAGCAGATTTATGTCTGGTCTGTTGGAGACCAACCTAGGAGCTATTCAAAAGAGGGCGATGTGCCACATTTGTGGTTGTATTCTTTATGTCTGTTCTTATGAAGCAGAAACAATGACACAGGTTAGGAAGTACAGGAGCTAAGGAAGCATGGCTTTCCTGTAAGTCATGTCTTGATTCTCAGGTGCCCAAATACAGCTCTTCCCTTATTAAGACTCTATACAAAGTGGCAGTCCTCAGGGGTCAGTATTGGGACAGGTGCTGTTCAACATCTTTGGCAGCGACATGGACAGTGGGATTGAGTGCACCCTCAGCAAGTTAGCTGGCGACACCAAGCTGTGTGGAACATTCAACACGCTGGAGGGAAGGGATGCCATCCACAGGGACCTGGACAGGCTTGAGAGGTGAGCCTGTGCAAACCTTAAGAAGTTCAACAAGGCCAAGTGCAAGGTCCTTGCACATGGGTTGTGGCAATACCAAGCACAAATGCAGGTTGGGCAGAGGATGGATTGAGAGCAGCCCTGAGGAGAAGGACTTGGGGGTACTGGTGGATGAGAGCCTCAATATGAGCTGGCAATGGGCACGTGCAGCCCAGACAGCCAACTGCATCCTGGGCTGCATCAAAAGCAGCATGGCCAGCAGGTCGAGGGAGGTGATTCTGCCCCTCTACTCCACACTCATGACACCCCACCTGGAGTACTGCACCCAGCCCTGGGGCCCCCAACATAGGAAGGACACAGACCTGTCAGAACGAGTCCAGAGGAAGGCCATGGAGATGATTAGAGGGGTGGAGCACTTCTATGAAGACAGGCGGAGAGAGCTGGGGGTTGTTCAGCCTGGAGAAGGCTCCAAGGAGACATTATAGCAGCCTTCCAGTACCTAAAGGGGGCCTGCAGGAAAGATGGGGAGGGACTCTTTATCAGGAACTGTTGGGATAGGATGAGGGGTAGTGGTTTTGAACTGAAAGAGGGGAGATTTAGATTAGATATTAGGAAGAAATTCTTTACAGTGAGGGTGGTGAGACACTGGAACAGGTTGCCAAGAGAAGTTGTGGATGCCCCATCCCTGGAAGTGTTCAAGGCCAGGCTGGATGGGGCTTTGAGCAGCCCGGTCTAGTGGGAGGTGTCCCTGCCCAGGGCAGGGGGGTTGGAACTAGATGATCTTTAAGGTCCCTTCCAACCCAAACTATGCTATGATTCTGTAACACCTTACCTGTATAGATTCACTACCATCTAATAAAGGATTAAAATCTTCCCTTCACTGAAGATATTCATGAGTTCTTTAAGTTCTGTGAAAATGGGCAGCTAAATCCTACAGTTATTATCATGCTATGATACTATTATCTCACTAGCCAATTTCAAGGTAGTGTTACAAGAGTCAGCAGGGCCGAAGACACACATACACATGGATTTTCTGCCAAACACTTCTGGATTACCATTTTAGCTTAATAATGGAAACAAATACACTCAGTTTCTTTAAAATACAGCCTGTTCTAGTGGCAGTCCAAACTAATATTGTCCAGAGAAGGTTTCAGGATTTGTATTTGAATGGCTTCAGCAAGCTGTTCTGAGCTTGGAAAAAAGTATTTATGCCCATAAAAACAACCTGCTCAGCTTATAAGTACCTGGTAGCATCAGCTCAGAATACTTTCTGCAGTGGAAGAGGACCCTCTTAAAATTAGTAGTAGTGAATCAGTCCTCAGCTAGCCCTAAAGCCTTTCTTTTTTCCCCCCAAATTGTAAGCCTGAGCCTTAGAGGACTCCCCATGCAGCATCACGATTGCATGCAATTGCTTTGTTCAAGCTATATTAGTAAATTTATTTAAAGCTCTCTTTTAAGGCATTCTAAAACATGTTAGCATACCACATTAGCCACAAGCTGCAAGGGATGCACATTTCTTTAATATTTTCTCTTATCAATGAACAAGGAAACAAAACAAGGAAACATTCAGCATAATCAAAGTGACAGGTGGATTTTGAAAATCACTTCAGGCTACAGCTAACAATAGAATACCCCATTTCAAATTAGAAGTTTGGATGAGTAGTCTGACACCCTCAAATGCTAAAGAAACACTAGTGCTTTTCCAAGAGCTGGTCAGGGAGAGGGAGTATGCCAAAATACAGGAGCAGCATGAGAATTTTCTCATGCAGTAGTTGGACTGAATCCAAGCTCCTGGATAGACTTTTTCCTCCAACTAAGGGGAGCTGGGCTGCACACACATGCAACCTCCAAAGGCAAGCTTTGCTCCAGCAAACCCAAGCCAAAGCATTCTCAACCTAGCTCAGAAAAGGTACTGCCTGGCACAGGATCATACCAATCAGCACCAGGTGGTATCATCAGCTCCTTCCCACTGGACTTCGTTTGGTGCTAGCCTTTTTAGTCATTCAAATGGACAGTGAAATCAGAGTTTCAAGTCCTGCTCACTACTTTCAGGATGTTTCCAGAATGAGCACGTGGTTAGACATTAGACAGTCCTCCAGGAACATCAGCAACTGCACTTTCCACCCCTGTTTACTGAACTTCACAGTCAGAGCAGCAGCTTAAGAAATGTCTGACTCCCTCCTGCGACAGAGGGCTTGGAAACCTTGGGATCCCTATCTGCTAGCTCAAAGACAAAAAGGACTGTGGGACAGAACTGTTTTCTGAAAATAAAGTAAAAAACCCAAACATGTTGAGATACTTCTAAAGTAACTACATCTGGACACTGTTTGAGGACCCCGCTTTCTCATTATTGCCCAAACCTACCAAATAGCTACTTTTAATCCTCCTCAAATTCTTCCAAACCCAGATGGTTTGGAAGAGAGAAGATGGAGCAACCCTCTCAAGCCCATCTTCACAGCTTGTAGAAGGTATGTGTAAAGGACACTGTAGCCATACTACTCTCACAGGCAGGCAACTTAGATAAAGCACAAAGGGTCCAGTTCTGCACACATGGTGCCAGGCACAACAGTCAGGACCCTAATAAATCCTACATTCATAATAAGCAGTGCTACCTTCCATAACAAGAGTTCATAGGTTAAAAATCTACTGAATATGGAACAGATGCAGCAGCCATTGCCTGGTCATTTCGACACAGCAGAATACAGGCATCCGGGGAGCATTTTATGATCATGAAATAGTGTAACCCAAGGTTTTGAACTGGCCTATGGGATAGAGAGTTAAAAGAAGGCAGCAGGATCCATTGTCACTCACTAAAATCAAGCATATTCAATTATTCCTTTGTTTACAATCCCCATTATCTACAGCTGCAAGCAGGAGATGAGCTGTACCAAGAGTACTCTTACATGTATTCCACTTTAAAAATGCTGAAGATCCTTCATATAATGCCTTTGGCATCTACCACTGAATAAAGACAAGCCAAGTCATAAAATACTTTGTAACACAAAAATATTCACAACCAAATACAACCTTGCAATGCCATTTTTCAGTCCAAAGGGATTAAACAATTAGGTATTTAATTAGGAAAATCGGAACGCAAGTTTCACCTTGTTTCTATGCAGACCAGAACACATTTCCTGCTGTGGTTTCAGATGTAGCTCTGGATGACTACTTATGCAAAGACAGTAAGGAAAGCAGGTTAATTTTTAAGAACACCACCATGTAAGGACCTTAACAAATAAACAAGAAATACATACAGAGGGGAAAAAAAGAACTACTTCTTATAACTGAAGGGAATCCAGGGCGTATGCACTCAAACAGGGAATGTTCATGTTAAACCCAGAAATACTTCAGATAGAGCCAAAGGAGAAATAACAGCTGGTTGAGCTTCCAATCTAGGAGGAAGATTCCAAATATACAGAGGAACAAGTGAAGGTAAATTAAAGTTGCAGTACTCATCCCTTAGTAAGTGCAGCTTAACATAAGCAGGCTTATGTTACACACAAGTTCAACCTGGCAATCTGGCTCAGGTGATAAGATTTGTTTTGAGCACTGGGCCAAAGTTTTACATCAAAGCATCTTCACATTGCCCTAGCAGCCAAGGCAAAGGTATCTGTCTTGTCTGACTCTTCTTTATTCATAAGAAACTACTCTGGCTTATTTTAACACTTTGGTTTATAGCAAGTCAGCTTTGGCCTTTACTCATGCACTGCTCCTAATGAGCTCCTACCCACACAAGTAGTCCAGCATGTATTCAGAGCTCCACTCCTAGCCACCCTGGCTTATTTGGAGCTCCAGGCAAAAGCCCCACTGCTGCTTACTTGTGGGCTGGTACTCTTCCACCTTTTGATGATTACAGCCCTTTGATTACAGCCCTAAAGCAATTTCTGTCATTTGATACTTTCCCACAATATCTTTGTCCCTTCCCCCTCAAAACATGCCTCAAGGACAGACAAGTCCCCACAATTCACTGGGAAATAAAGAACAGCTCAGTTTACTGCAGCAAAAAAAGTGTATGGGAATAAGACACTGGCAGTCCTAGCAATGGACACATGGGACTGAAGGATCTAGGTACACAGTGATGCACTCAGTTTATGCATGCACCAGGTCTGGGAGCCCAAGTTAGCCCACCCGCTCTGCATCTGGCTGTGTTTTACATGCAAGGCTATCTTGCACACAGAAGAAACGTCAACTGAACATCAAACTCATTTGTACACTACAAGACTGCTATCCAGGATTTGCAGACGTTTATGATTCACAAGGAAATGTGTTCTCAAAAAGAATGAGAAGCTCCACATTTAGGAAACAGGAATTACAGATAGTGAATGAAGGTAGTCCTCCAATTAAACTAGATGAATGAGTCTAACAGCCTTACTGTAGGATCTTACCATGAAGTATGTGTGCGACACTGGGCAAGCCACAAAGTGTTTCCATCTCTGATATGGAGGAAATACTTAGCTAGCCTGTAGTTCTGAAGCTTTGCTCATTAACCTTTGACCACCTGAGAGTGACTGTGCTTCAGAATTAAAGCAACGTAAATATTTATCTGGGAAACAGGAAGAATAAAATTCTGTGAGTAGGAGTCAAATTAAAACTAACCTCAGCTTTAAAAATCTGTCTTCCAGTTGCTTGATTGTCCTCAATGCTACACTAACAGGCTTCTTCCTTTTTAAATGCATATAATTTTTCTTGAGATGTGTGTTTAATGCTAGCAGTTAAATGGATCATTAGGATTGGAAATGTTCACCTCTTTGGAGATGAACTGGATGGAGGAGGGTAAGTTCTTGTTTTCAAAGCTGCCATTAGCCTGCTGATAGTCTTCTTTGAGGCACCATTAGCACAGCAGTAGCCAAGACTGGCTTACATTGCTGGAAAGAAACTATTAACCAATGACTTTAGTCCTTTTTCCCTTTCCTACACAAATCTTTGCAATCAGGCAGTACTCTGTATTTTATGAAGATACAACTAGAAAAGTCAGCAGCTCCTGTAGTTCCTTTTATCGTGTGTTATCTGCCACTGCGCTTCCACAATAAAGTGATAGGAGGGGGCTGCATGGCTAACTTCTGGAAGAATACTGAATCGGAAATAGTACTCGGGCTCTTACTGTCTTTCCTCCTTTTAGCACTTCCAGCCAGCCCCCATTTCCCAACAGGGCACACAGCATTCACGGGCTCTGGCCCTGGCCTGCCCCCTCCTCTGCCTTGTACGGCTATTTCAGCCTCAGCACTGAGAGGCTGTGGCAAGCTGAATCTTTCAGCTTATCAAACTGTTGCAGTATGAGGTAATCACGGTAAGAAACCTTGTTCCAGAAAATGACATTTAAATGGGTTTCATGGCTGAACAAAAGAACTTCAAAAAATGAGTCTTTACGTAAAAACTAAATTAATGGTGCAACACACAACAGGGTCCACTCAGCTGCTCCGGTTACGATAACACGGCAGGGTCCACACCGACAACTCTCCAAACGCTCAGCCTCCAAGGGGCAGGTTAACACACCTCACACCCTGCGTCATAGCCTGCTTTCCAGGCCTGGAGCTCTCCCCGCAAGGCCAAACTTCCCACATTTGCCCCGACAGCCTTAAGAAACACCTAGGACTAAAGGCTTTTATAAGAGTGTATCCTAAAGCAAGCTCTGCTCACAGTCCAGCCAGTCCCAGGAGACAAATTCACAGGAGCGTCAGGGCCCTGGGGGCATCGCCAGCCCCGACTGTCCCTGCCTGGCCCACTGGGACTTCCCCGCGGCCCCGGACCCAGCAATGTGGGTCTCCAGCTCCCCACAGCCCAGCCATGGGCCCCACATCCCATCCCCGGGCAGTGCCTGACGCCTGGGCTGGGGCTGCCCGGCCCAGGCAACCCGCGTGGGGCGGCTGCGGGATTAACCCCCTGGGCAGCTGCGCCCGAGCCCCCACGGGCCCCCACAGCGCTGTAAGACCGCTGCGTAAAATGGCTGGTGAAAAGCAAGATCTCTCACCCAACACTCCTTTTGCAGCCAGCGGCAGAGGCAACCTCAGCGGAGCTGAAGCAGCGAACGCCTCCTGCCCAGCACCGGGCAGCCAGCTGCAGGGCTGCTGAGGCTGCCCTTCCTCCTTTCCCCACAGCTCCTCAGGTTTTCTCTCCTCCCTCCGCTGCCCGCCAGCCCCATCAGCAGCACCACTGCTCTGCGGCCGCGCTGGGACCAGAACTCAACTTCAGCCTGGCTGCTGCTCCACAAAACAACCGAGCAACGCAAGATCTGAGAAGGGAGGGATTGTCAGTTAGGAGAGAGGAGAGATCACGCTCCTTTTCCCCCTGCTTCCGCTCCATACCTCGTTTCCTGCAGCATCTCAAGCACTAAGTCAGAGTAATGCCAAACGTCCACGTCTCTGCGTATATTAATTCCCCCTCTGTAACACACGCTCTCTGCTTGCTATTACTCTTCCCCTTTTCCTTACCCTACAGCAAGCAACGACTCCCCATCTACAGCAGCAGAGCTCAAGCCAACTGCTCCGTGCCCAGCTCCTCTGCAAGCCAGTCCTTGCTAACTCACGGATGGCTTCCCTTCTTTTTGCCTTGTCTGTGTATTTTTGTCTTTTGGGGCAAGAAAGTCCCAGGCTAGGGTTTAATACAGCTTTCTTCACGTTGATTTGCTAACTGATCACTTGAAAAGCTAAAAAAAAGAAATAATCAGAAATCTGGATGACTGCTAAAAGAAACAATCGCACAGGATGGAGTCAATATGAAAGACAAGCCAGTGTGGGAGAATAGAGTCAGACGTACTCTAACTTCACTGCTTTTATGCTTAACACTGCAGCTGTGAAAATCAGAAGGGAAGAAACCTGCTTTTTCAAGGCATAGCCAGCCTGTCTGCTGCAGTGTTTCAGAAGCACATCCCTAGTGCTCGGGTTCAGCACTGTGGAAATAATTACATGCATAGTTCAGGTTCTGCCTTTTTGTAAAGATTAAAAAGAAAACTCAAAAGGATGAGAAAATAGTGCTAGTCCAGAATAACAGCAGATGCCACAATGTGACAGGGGGAATAGGTCACTTTGAAACTAATGTTGAAAGACCATCATTTTCTAGCACTAACTGTTTGTACCAAAGCTGCAGTACTAAAATTAAATAAGTGTTAAGCTGGGCTTGGTGAGTGGAAAATTGCTTCTATCAAAAATTTGCCTCATAACATGCCTCTAAGAGGCACAGAGTCAGCTCAAAACTGTCTATTATTTCTTTTTTGCTGTAGTCTGTACCTCAGACATTTGGACCTGGTGGTTCCTGTTCCATGAGAAACTCCTTATGGATGTCAACGATTTAGCTTACTGAACACCAGTCAGCCCTGAAAAATCTGAGGAAAAGCCATTTACAAAGACTAATTCACCCATTAGTGATAGGCTTGGAGTGAAGTGGCAACTGCACAAGTGTACCTGAAGACATTTGCCCAGATCTGAGGCACAAATTACAGAAAACAATGGACAAATATTTTTAGAAGCATTTGTGTAAATCATGTGCCTTCAGAGATAAATGTACAGACCTCACTTCAATGCAGAAACATCAGTAGGTGTTGATAGCGATCATACTACTACTCCCTCTAATCTACTTCCAGTGGACTCTCCAACACTGGCATTGCTTTAAACATTATTGAAACAAGTTTTCCTAAAATACAAAATCCCAGTATCCAAAAGCAGCCTCTAGAAGAGGAGAACCTGACTTAGAACATGACTATTGTCAATCTCACTGTCCCTAAAACCCCTGACTTCTGAAGTTCTCTCCTCCACTGCTGTGAATATTTCTATGAGTCTTTAAAGGATAATGAAGAAGAGAAAGAAGGGGACAAGCTGAATCAGCGACTTGGGGGCATAGGAAGAAAGCAGTCTACCGTATAATTACTTACATTTATCAAATTGGCAATTTCTACTGCCCATATACTCGCTGCTAGAAGCAAGCCAGCAGAGTTCAAGCAAGGAGACACATACCCACATACTTGGATCAGAAGTACCCACTAGTGAAAGAAATAACATGGAAAAACATAGACAAGGCAGGCAGCCTGCCACAGGTTTTGTATATGTATTCTACAATCTCTACCTTATTTCTGCCTCTCCAGGTCCACCTAACTTTCCATTTTCTCCTTTGCTTCTCCAGTCTCTTCTTACCTGGCTCTGATAACCTAACGCTTGCCATTGGTTCAGAGGTAGTAGATATCCTTCTACTGCCTATTACAGAGATGGACAGAAACAAGCTCTAGAGGAGAGAGAAGTACTTGCTCTCCGCTAATCAAACACATGGTGCTTAGGACAGCACAGAACTTGCTGGCACAGAACTTATTCTCCACTTGCTGGCAGTGGGAAAATAGGTAGAGGAAGGTTGGGAAAATCCTCATCTCCTCAGAGCCCTATCAACAATTGCAGCTTTTGCACATTCTGGGAAGAGGGTTCCAAAAAAGAATTCCTAACCCCCCCATTCTCTCAAGCACTCTGAAAGTCTCTCAAGTTTCAGAGCAGTCCTCAAGGCAGAAGATGTGTCATTGTGGCATGCACCTTAAGAGGGTAAAGTACCTTAGAGCCACAGGCAGTAAAAGCAGGGATGTAGCCAGCAGATGGAGGTGTGGGCAAGACACAAAGTGGAGCAGCAAGTTCTCTGGGATTCATGCCAGTGCTACTAAGTTATGGAAAAAACAAGCACCATAAGAAATACAAGACCAAATGCCATGAGATTCTGGAGTCTGAGAACTCTACAGCTCATCGTGTCCATAACTTAAATTATAAAAGTTAATCCCCTGCTATAATGGCTGCAGCTTTCTATTGATTTCATTTTCTGTTGTGATAAAGACAATTGGTGGGAACACCTGATTACAGGAAAAGATTTCAGAACAGCACAACACCTGTTTCCCCAAAAGGAACTGTCAAATAATAATATAGCGCATCAGGCATTCCATTCAGCCATAAGGTTGATTTTAAAAAAACAACACACACCTCTGCTTACTACGTAAAGAATCTTGCACTCTGCAACTGCCTTATCATTAGTACACATAGAAGAGGAACTGACATCCAGTCACAGTAAGGTTTAGACTTCATTTAGCCTTCTTTAGTACTAACACCGGTATTTTACTGTTTTCATAACTGAACTGTCAAAACAACTTCAGCTTATCCTGAAATATCCATAACATGCCAGTTAAAGAATTGTTGTCTAATTTGTGTATCTCTACACAAGTCTAAAGGAATCACTAGAGTGTGAAATTGTTAAATGAAGAAGAGGCATTGATCAGAAACTACACCGAGCAGAGGAAGAGAGAAGCATTCAGCACTTCCTAACCATATCCATGACATGGATCCAATTTCAGTAAAACATTTGTTAAAAATCAAGCACTGTCTCCAAAGCAAATACTTTGTGTTCTCAATATAAAAATAGGACGTGCTAAGTCTATGCTTGGTTGTCACTTCTGTTAAACAAAACACTCCAAAGTAGATAGGGAGGACATCATGGGTTTTTGTCATCATCCACTTTCACGTATGGCAGACATAGTTCAGTATTAGCACATACGTGTTGTGCGCTAAATCAGAGTCATCCTTGAGAGGCACATGAAGTTAAGCCATCAGGAGCTTTCTAAATGGTGGTACATTCAGGATTACACCAGTGGAATGACCTTCTACATAGCAGTCGCAGGACGTCCCCACCTCTGCCTGACTCACAGTAGTAGGTCACTCTCCAACTGCAAATAACAGAAGCCCAGACGATTGCTTTGCTGCAATTTGTACATTGTTCTGCACCTGAGAAAAATGCAATAGTTTGACAACGCCTAAGCCCATAACTGTGGTGTTCCACCACATGGAGAGCAATGGTGAACCAGAGAAGCTGAAGAAAAGACTTATTTGTCTAAGAAAGTAAGCGCTTGTGAGAAACAAGCTGCACTACGTGGAAGCAAAGTTTGAGCGTGACCTGAGCTTCACAGCTAGGCAACACAGGAGGAAAATACAGGGCATTTTCTATGGTTACAGGTTACCACACTTCATCCTTGCATTTCCATGCTGATATGGGTTTACTTGGAAAGCACATACCATGCTTGGAACTGACTTTCTAGCCTCTGGAGAGATCAATTTCCCTTTCAGAAAGGAATAAAACTCATACAGCTCCAGCTTAAGATTCCTAAGTGCTGCCCTAGCACTTCAGAGGAGTCCTGAGATTCATCAGTTTTTCCCTTCACTCACACCATTGTGGTACCACATTCTCCTAGTGTGACCCCTGACAACTAGGACCATTACATGCAAGGTCAAATTTGACATATTGACTGCTTCCTTTTAAGAGTGGAGGTGAAAAAGACCCAAGGAATACACTTTAAGAAAACTTTTAATCTAAACAGGATCAACATCAGGTCCTTTGCGCTCTGGGAATTTAGGCTAAACAGCAGTGCAATTAAGTAGGTTCGCCTCTTGGGGCACTTCAAGGATTAATTACTCCATCAGAACACTTGAAAGAACACAAGGAAAGAGCACATAAGATAATGAGGCCTCTAAACAGCTCTCCTCACCTCTGCTTCAGCAACTCTGTAAAAATAATCTGTTAGTCTCCACTATTGATTTCCTCTATGCTGAGGAAGCTGTGTCTAAATTGACTTCTGCAGTAAAAGTCATACAGTGTGGGTACATCAAGTGTCTGACAAACTCATGGTCTTCTCACTGCATTTTTCTCTTACCTAGTGATTAAGGAGTTATTGGTTGGAATAACAGAGTTTTCTAATACCAAAATTTCTTCAGTAGAAGTATTAGGTCCTGTCAGATTTGACATGGGAGATTGGGGGAGGGCAGGGCGGGGAATATTTTGTTCAGCGGTACAAAAACAAGTGCTCTTGCATCCTGTAGAATCTAGGAGCAATGTAATCTTCTTGTTAAAGAAAATCAGTCTGTAAGAGATCTGGAGTGCTCATAGTTTGTAACAACTCATTTCTTCAAGCGGTGCCTGGGCACGGCAGAGTGCTCTGCACAGTGATGATTGCTAGACCTCTCCCTCCCCCAAGATGCTAATGTTGAGCAGCAGGCAGGCCAGGGACTGCAGTCTATGCATTTTGGCTCTGTTCCACTGATGTCAAGAAATATCAGCAGGAGTTCTAACACGCTTTAAAGCAGACACTCCTCTTTCCCAGGGGCCAGAGACACCACTTGGCTCCCCAGGCAAATCCCCCGACTGTGAAAGATAGAAGAGTGCCCGAGGGATCTTCAAAATGAATTTGCCAAACAGCTTCAGATCTAGGAAGCGTAGTAATCTGCTATGACTATCCCACTGAGGACAACAAACCCTGGGGGAAGGGAACTAAAGATTGTATGGGACCCCTGTTTAATTCCAATGCTTTTTCTCACTATCATACTACCAAAAATGTATGTTGGCACACAGTCCTACCCTCCTTCCACTCGCTACATCCAATACACCACAAACTACTAACCCAGAATAAGAGCTAATGATTCTAATATCAAATGCTGTCATTACATGTTTTAAGGTGAAACTGGATATAAACTTTAAAAAAAAGCATGAAAAAGTGTTCAGAGACCCACTGAAAAAAAAAAGACACAGGGGAGGGGTTGTTTAGGCGTTTGCTTTTACGGAGGTAGAGTCCTGGAAGCCTCCACTGCAGGCAACCACAGACAAGAGTGCCTCCATATTATGAAGTGAGGGATCGATATCTCACTTCTTCATAGAAATGCATTCTTTGGTTATCAGAATTTCTTCAAGACTCTAAAGCAAATCTTCTGTGTAAGAGTTTGGTCCTGATAAACAAATAGCAGCAGGATACTTATAAGCAAGTTGATTAAATCTTTAGCTAAGCAGACTAGTAAACTAGTACTACAGTGACAACCTTAACTAAGAGCTGAGATGTTTCTGACTGCCAGCGAGCTAGCTTCCACCAGCACTCCTCCCCATATTAGTTTCTGCACTCAGAAATGATTTGGTTTTCAATACTAAGGGGAGGAATTAAACCATAATCCAAGTTCAGGGAGTTTTGTTAAATTTCTTAGAAAGACGACTAGAGTTTTGCCTCAGCGCACTTGAAACAGGAATACAGATTTAGACAATAAGCCTAAAATGGCATAATTACTACCAGCATAGCCAAAAAGACACAAGTATTCATTCCATAACACCCAGACTTATTTTCTGGCCAAAAAAAATGCCATATGTGCTTCAAGTATCTTTTAAAATGTAAAGCAACCAACTGTAAAAGCTCAAGGCATACTTTCTGTTTAAAGTAAATGTGTCAAAATGTTACATATCAATCACCTGAAGTAGATCAAATCACTTGTATCATGCTAGAGTTAATTTAGATATCTACTTCAAAGAAGTTATCATTCAAGTGCTAAAATAAGTTATGATCTTGAACAGCCAACATCATATATTTCCCAAATACTGCTAAATTAATTCCATGAAATATTAGTAGGCACATTTCTCCCAGAGTCTGAAGGCATCTACTCGAAAGATAGATTTTGTTATAAGGTAGTAAGTGACCTACAGCAGAATCACTGTCTTGATACTTCTGCCCATCTACTGTGGTCTTCGCTTGAGCCCAAGAATGACCAGAGTAAGGGCAGACAGTAAGGTGCATTTACAGTCCATTTAAACTTCAGTCCGGAGGGAAAGCCTAGGCAAACCCTTCCCAAGCAAGCATTGGCCTTTGGTCTATGTCTTTCTATGTTTTATGAAGCCGGTGGGCAAGAGGCTACTGCCTAAAAAGTATAGTTAAATCTATGAAATAATGTGGAAAGAAACATCATATAACTGAGTCACTCCATTAAAAAGTGATATCAAATGCAAAGAGCTTATCTGCAAATGAGAAAGCAGACCCTGTGACCTAGGCGATCCTTCCCAATTCTGTGTTCTGGAAAGTAATCCTATTAAGACAGTCTGGTAAGAGGATTTTCATTAGGCATTGATTGTGCCATTATTTGCATTTATGAAGTCCAACACACAGTACCAAAATGTGTGATCCCCTTGGCAGAACACTCCAAATGGTGAGCTCTCCTCAGCCACCACTGCACAAGCCGGCCATCTACTGACTTACCATTAGGCCATTTTAAATTAACGCCACCTTTTGTACTAAGCTTTGCTCCACATGCAGAACAGTATTACACTGAATTAATTAAGCTACCAGCACTCTGATAATTAAAGACCTACAGTACATGTTATGATTTTTCTCTAGGTTTAGATCCACTAGATCTGCACTACTGATAACTATCACGTGGATTGAAAAGATACAAGATGCCTTCTGGGGCTGTGATCTGCGTGTTCCCCAAAAATAGTTTAAGATACCATGTTGAACTGGTTCCTAGAATAGATATCATGCTCCCTAGGGGAGAAAAAAGGCAACAGTTCTGCTATTCAAATGCGATCCTCAGAATTAAATACTTATCACTTCAAAGATGATTTGATTTGTTTCAGTGTGTACCTCTGCCCAAATGATTCCTTGTTCCAAGAAGATCTTTAGCAGGCTAAATTTATTCTACCTTTGAAATGGAGTCATACTGCTGCTGTTTGACTGCATACAATTAAGATTTTATCCTCCCCTCCCCCTTCTATAACATTAATAACTTTTCTAGAAATCTCGACTTCCATAATTCCATGTGTCACATGAGGGGACAGCAAAAGAAACTGCCAATGTTTTACGACAGGCAGCCAAAATTTGCAGTGACACAGATGGATGGCCATGTCTAACCTACTCAATTTGTGCTGTCAAATAGAAGTTTCTGGAGTTAGATGGAGAGAAGAGAAATAAAAAGGGAAGGGAAAAATGAGAACTTAGCTTTCTTATACTGCAGGCAAGACACAGGGCTGCTGGCAGAATGGATTGATATTGCTGCTGCTGCTCTATCACCTGTGGTGACAAGAGATGTGGTGATCGTAATTCAGACTGAATCAAGTTAGAGACAGGATAACATTTTTTTCATCAGGATCTCTTGTACTCTTAGAGAGCTGCTTCACACACATATACAGTAGTATGCACTACAAAATTGTTCAGGTGGTTTTGCTTGGATCTGGGGCCCAGTACAGTGCCTTTTAAGTGGCTGGATATAAGCTAACCTAAAGGGAGAGCTGTGAGAATGCAAACGTAGGTCAACAGAAAATTAGTTTAGTCTTGTGATAATCCTAAACCATCACATTACTTGTGAAATGAAGTCTTACTTCAAGTAGAGAATCTTTTTATTTAGATACAATACCTATTTAGAAGCACCCCCTATGCCTTTTAAGAGGAGGCAGATGTGCCATGAAATACACATTTTCCTCATTTAAACAGGGTTATTTTTGTTTCAGGCATTTGCTCCCGTAGACTCCATAGTTTAGATCAACTAATGCAAAGCTATGAGAATAAAGGGAGAGACCCCACTCTGACTTACCGCATCAGAATACAGGGGGACAAGGGACCGAACATGAACAAGTCAGCCCAGTGTCTTCAACAAAGCGCAACAACCGTCTCTCAGCCTTCTGTAGATAGATGATGCGTGTTGTAGTTTAACTGTCCTACAAGTACAGACACATCCAAGCCCAACTCAAGTCCAAAGGCAATGTAGATGAGTTTGTGTGATGAATTTGCGTGGGAGAAAGGGGTAGATTAATGATTAGTTACCCCTCTTGTCCCTTTAGCTGTATGTTCACTGCACGATTTGCAGCAGAGTTTACAGTTATTTTTTAATCCACTTTTTTCTCTCTCCATTTCTCTCTTCCACCCCCTCCCCACCCTTGTTACCCTGAATGATCAAGCACTGACTCTACATAAAGCAATTTGCCCAAAGGCAGAAGAGACTTCGTATCCACAACGGTTGAAAGCTACTGTTTATAAGGAGTACAATTATGAAAAATTAAGTGATGTAAGCAATCAATTATTTCTTTGCCTTGTTATAAAACAACCACACCCATCACTTCAGCAAAGAGACCAGTTGAATCTTGAACGGAGAGGGAAAGGACAAAACATTTGCCATGGAATAGCTGACGGAAGATGGAAGATTCATGTTGCAAAGCTTCTAAATGAGAAGACACAAATATTGCTGCTACTTAAGATAAAACAATGAACCATGATGTGTGCAGAAATGACATCCAGACTATACAAAGCTCAAGTAGTAGAAAAATAATTTTCTTGAACTCCTTTGAGATGTAGTGCAAATTCTGCATTTAAAAAGGAGGAAAGTAGCAGAATGGTGGTAAATTTCCCACTAGATTAGGGTCTTTAGAACCTAAGATCAGAGTTTAAGCAGGGCATTTAGAGACAAAAGGCTCTAGCCTCATCGCCATCAGGTGCTTGGCACCTTCACAGGTACTTAACCCCACTCCTTCTCCGAAAGCAGCGTGCATTTTACAAGGGTTGTTTTACAGCAACATGCATGTTATAGGCCATTTGGGGCTTCCTATTTTCTACTCTTGGGACTCAAATTTCTTTCTTTATTTTCTACATGATATAGGAAGCCTTAGCTACACCAGTGTTGCCTGTGTTCTTTGTAGGTCTCTGATCACAGGAACCCTTCAACTGATACAGGTACAGTGAGCAGCATTCCTGCCCTCAAGAGTGCTCCAAAGTTCGTGCTGTACAACGTAGAGACCTGACATCAGTCAGTTGCCCCCCCAAAAAATAACACAAATACATTTTTAAGCAATTTGATAGGCCTCCAAGTACTTTACTCCAATGCATCTAGACTGTAATACTCGATTTCCTGAAGAAAGAAATCCTTTATTATGCTTCCTACTGACTTGCATCCTTTTAAGGAGCGACACTCTAATCCTCAGACCACTCTCAGTCTCTTTCTACTTTTGACCCATTTAGAAAGGAGTCCACATGCAACTACCATTTGTGAGATCTTGGTCCAAGTTAGCGGAAGTCTACTCAGAGAGTCAAACAGTCAGCAAAAGTTGGCTTCTGTAGAGTTTTATTCAGTGGACTTCCTCACCAAACATCCTTCTGAGAAAGGAATAATGAATTTCAAACATTACCTCACCATAGCCTAAGGAGTAAGTAGTACCTGATGATACCATCAGGTCCACATCACCACACAGCAGCCTTCGCAGCATGCTGACCAGGCTTTTTTTAGAAAGGACAGGATGTTTGGAGTGTGCAGGAAGTGTTTGGCCCTGAAGTCCTTGCACCATTTTATTCTGCGTTCTTCCAAACCCAGAGCAAAACAGATCACTAGTAACCATGGCAACTCCCTCAGACACACAAAGATCTGCAGGGTGCGCAGAGCCACTGACCCATGAGCGTGTGGGCTAGAGAAGGCGGCCCATGCTGTGCAGAAGGTCAGTGCCCCAAATAGTTCTGAATAGTAGGGAGAGAAACAGCTGCAACCGAGCCCATCAAACCACGAGATGTGCCTGATTGGATGCAAATGCACAGAGGAACTGGTACTTTGTACAGTATCTAACTATTCAGCATACGCAGCACTGCTCTTGGTATACCATCAATACTCATCAGTCTGCAACTGGATTCAGTATTGAAAAAATATTTTGAAAATATAGTCAAGGCAGATCATTTGTTCAGAGCTTTCCCACAACCCTCAGTCCACCTTTTCCACCTTGTCTCTAGCTTCACCACCACAGCCAGCACAGTTGTGCAGCAAGGGGCAACAGGCACAAACTGGAACACAGGAAGTTCCATCTCAACAAGAAGAAAAACTTCTTTGCTTTGAGGGTGGCAGAGCACTCAAACAAGCTGCCCAGAGAGATTGTAGAATCTCCTTCTCTGGAGACAGTTAAAACCCACCTGGACACGCTCCTGTGCAACCTGCTCTAAGGTGGCCCTGCTCTGGCAGGGGGGTTGGACTAGATGATCCCCAGAAATCCCTTCCAACCACTACCATTCTGTGATTCTGTGAAAAGGAGGGGTAGGAAGTTTTTACTTTTGAGACCTAGCTCTCCAGCCTAGATAAGGGCATTCCTCTTGTCCCCTGTCTAGCACCAAGCAGGTCAAATTGAAGGGTGTATGGACCAACAGACTCTCTGATGCTATATTAGGGAGAAGCTGTCACTGTTAGCATATCCCAGCAGCTTCAGGAAGACAGCCAAAAAGAGTGTTCTCCAACACTGCAGTCACAGAGCACCCAGCTCAGTCCAGACAGAACCAACTTAAATTGCTCCCTTCTCTCCCATATCCCACCAATTTATTATATTTTTTTTTACACTAATGGACACAGATTGGCCCTGCCAACATGAAATTCCTTATCCATTTCAGAGCTTCCTGCCATTCTTGTCATTGCAGTACCCCCATCAGGAGGTCAAAGAGAATCTTGTATGTGACAATTGGCAGTCTGACATGACTTTGTACTCTTAAAGGAAATGCTTGAGGGACTTTTACAGGCAGGTCTTTCAGTTATGTTTTCTTGTACATAGAATTTTTAAACAGAGTTCCCAGGGTATTTTGTCCTGCGATGGAAAAGGGGTAAGCCTGGACATAATTGCCTGTTACTTCCATACCAACATATCCTTTGCTGAGCACTGATTTCCATACGTGATTAGACATACTCCAATAAAATAGTTGACCATCCAAATAAGCTCATCAAGATCTCATATTAGAAGGTAAGTCTTGTATTCAACTTTTGAAATGCAAAATCTAAGGGTTCATTTGATCTGTACATGCATGTCTCTATATTAAAAAAACCACTCCACAACAAACCCATAGCACAAGCAAAATCTTTCTTCATTTTTTACTAATGCTGTGCAAAATCTGCATGCCATCAATGCGCTTATTCCATCAGCATTCTGCCATTTATAGCAAATGTTGTAATTATGGGTAGACAGGACCCCCGAGCACAGTTAATTTACCTGTAAAGTTGAATGGTTTCTGGGGACAAATCCAGTGGCCTTTTTTTTTTCCACATACAAAGTTGTACGAGTTTGGCAGGTGCACACAATGTAGATCATACATCTGGAAAACTAGACTGTCATCACTTTCATGCTGAACTGCAAATTGCAAACCATTAGGGAATTAAGAGTGATGATGTAAGTTGTTCTGTGCAGCATTATTTAGCAATTCTTAACCAATAATGGATTTAGCCCAAACCTTGAAGCATCTGTGGAGAAACTATTTTGAGAAACAAGATACCTAGTAAAGGTCAACACTGAAGTCAGTTCAAGTCCTGCAGTTAAGGCGCTGTATTTTCAGGATACTAATCTGTGACCACAACCTCAGCTTCAGCATTCATAGTAATCAATACAAACAGGTTATAAAACTTGACTTCTTTTTTTTAAATGAAGCAGCTCCAGGAGCAGTCAGTCAGACTGATGATCACCTGAAGAACTTGACCTGACTACCTTAGCCTGACAGGTTCTGGTGCCAAACAAATCCTGTTTAAGAGTCCCAGGTCCTACTAAAGTTTTTCTACCTTGGTAACCCTTTACCATTCAGATCAGGTTTTTATCCCTACAGTCTGCATCATGTGGAAGTAACCTTTCTAAGGCTGATCTTTGCATGGCAGATCTGTGGTCAGCATAAAATATAGTCTCAAAGAGCTCTTTCTAAACCACTTCCCCCAAACTCCATTATCCTGCTTGGCATCCAATTTTTAAAACTAAAACTGTACTGCCAAAGACAAGATCCACTAGAAAGAACACAGACTAACTTGCCTCCTTATTTCCCAATCTCATCTCCTAAACTTTGTCACCAAGCCAGAACAAGCTTATACCTGACTTAACTTGCAAGTACTTGAGAGACTATGAATATACGTTTAGCTTTGAATAAAGGGAGTCTTTCTGCGAGTGCCCACTTACTGACTAATCTCAATGTAATTGAACAGAAAACTTGATTTAAATGGAAAACAGTGGTGCCCTGGTTTCAGCTGGGATAGAGTTAATTTTATTCCTAGTAGCTGGTATAGTGCTGTGTTTTAGATTTAGTATGAGAATAATGTTGATAACACAATGATGTTTTTAGTTGTTGCTAAGTAACACATACTAAGTCAAGGACTTTTCAGCTTCCCAGGCTCTGCCAGTGAGGAGGTGCACAAGATGATGGGAGCAAGCAGAGCCAGGACAGCTGATCCAAACTGTCCAAAGGGGTATTCCATACCATACAGCATCATGCTTAGTATATAAACTGGGGGAATTGGGTGGGGGGTGGCAATTGCTGCTCAGGAATGGGCTGGGCATCAGTCAGCAGGTGGTGAACAATTGCAGCGTGCATCACTTGTTTTGTATATTATTTTGACATTATTGTTATTATTTTCTCCTCCTTCCCTGTTCTAGAAAAATGTTATCTCAACCCATGAATTTTTCTTTTTTTTTTTTTCTGATTCTCTCCCCCCATTCCACTGGTCGGGGGGAAGGGTAGCGAGGAAGCAGCTGTGTGGTGTTTGGCTGTCACAAGTAGGCAGGCACTACATTTATGCAATCCCACAAAGAGACACACAGGCCTTATTGCAGACTTTCAGCGCTCCACACTGCAAGCACTCCCTGCTTTCTTATTTCTGCTCTTCCCAGGAACAGAGCGCACTGCCCCTTAGAAACAGAGCTCCCAATCAGAATAGAGATGAAACACTGACACTGGTTAGCACTTCCAGCATTAGCCATTCGATGGCTAGTTCTGACATTCTGGAAGATTTTGGGTTGTTTCAGACCTTAAGTGTCATTGCATCAAGGAGTTACGATAGATCTTCCACAGAAGTTAAAGCAAGCAATTCCTACCCACCCCCCCCACCTGCCTTCAGACAGGGTTATTAACTGTCTGCATAGGTGATTAAAGTTTCAGCCCGACAGCTACAGCTGTAAGCCTAAAAGTAATTCAAGCAGATTCAAGCGAAGCATCCTGCATTAAATTGCTATTGTCTTTAATCACTGCACTCATCATGCCTCTTCCACTTTATTCTGATGGCATATTAAGTGCTTGACCTTTTCACTACTGTCATCTGTGCTGACACTGGATAGAGTTCATGTGTAACAGCGAAGAAGAGCAGAAAAATTAAATATTTTGCCCTCAATCTTCAACGCTAAAAACATTTTCATCTGTTGTGTCAAACCACTTTTTTTTTTACCCTAAAAGTTACCCTAGAAACCGAATCATCAAAAAAGTTCTTTTTATGCAGCCATATGTGGTCCTTATCTTAATGGAGAGCCCTCCTTCTAATGCAGCCCATTTCAGTCCGAGGTAACAACTATAAGAAGGAAAACAATGACAGATATTTTTTTTTCCCCTCCAGTAAGCCAGTTTTTTGAATACTGCAAAAAAAGAGCAATAATTCCTCTGGACCTTGGGTTTGGTCCCACGTATTACATCCTTTCTTACATATACGTCAAAAGCACAAACAGGCCTGGCGGTTTTGAACAACGAGAATCCAACCAGAGGCAACAGATCCAGCAGGCCAGCTACTAACTACATTATCAGCTCATGCAGACACAAAATCATCAGGTCATGCAAACAGTTGTAAGTAGTTCTGACCTCCAAGAAATCCTTGGAGCCTGCAGGCTGTGTGGCCTAACAAATCATGAGGCTGGAGAGTCAAGTCACACCAAGATGAAGAGTAACAACTTTTCCATTTATGCCTTTCCTTCCCTTAGTTCACAGATGTGAATAGTTAAGGAGGTTTACCTTGTCACATGCACATTTTTTACGAGGGCAAGTCCTTCTGACAAATTTGCAGATAAACTGGTTTTGAGATGAAAGGAAGTTTCTTTAAACATTTCTATTAAGTACGTGCTAGATATTCCGTGCTGGTTATTTAGGCCCTCACATCCACACCCCAGGTACCGTCAGGCTCTCGCCTCCCTAGCTCCTGAACACCCGGGAGCCCTGGCGTGCGACGGTGGCTCCAGAGATGCTAGCTGCAAAACCCACAATCGGCTCCAACAAATCTCACTTCAGCAGTCTCTAACAAAAGTGAATTAGGCCACTGATAAGAAAAGTATGTGCAAACCTCAGTTTGGAATTTTTGATCCTTTATAACAGTAAATACTCAGGGAGGTAGGATACCCTGGAGGACTAGAAAGTCTGTATTTCTAACGAAGCTTTGACAAAGCAAAGCGCTGGTACTTTCTTCACTTACAACGTTGCCATCTCTAAATGGGAGATAACAGTCAGTCTGTCCAACACTGAAAAATCCTTCTCTTCACCTGTGCGCTACAGAAGAAAATACATTCCGGCAACGCTCACTTTTTGCACAGAGTAGCAGAAAAAACAGGTTTGATGCCTACAAATTACATACACCACCAACCCCCCACCACCCCCCAGTATTCCCGCCCCTCATCCCAATGATCTAACCGCCCATTGACATTTCCTGGCTCCGATCTACCGCGCTCCTGGAGGCCGGGGTAGCACAAAACCATCGTCTAGCGGGGACCGTCCCCGCGCCGCAGGCCCTCCTCCACAACAGCCGCCTCCGCGCAGCCCCCTCCTCCTCCTCCTCCTCTTCCTCCCCCCCAGGCCCCCGGGGTCACATCGCTCTCCCCCCGGGCCCGACGGGCGCCCCGCCGCACGGCCAGCTCGCCTCTAACGGGGACCGGCACACA
>VXBO01005575.1:556818-604037 GCA_013400135.1 Rhinoptilus africanus
GGCTCCCCGGGGGCTTTGGGCTTGCTGGGTGGTTTGAGGCTTTTTATGGTTTTTTTTTTTTAAGGCAGCGCGGTATCGCCGCGTCACGCCCACTGCGTGTATTAATATTGTATATCTGCAGCATCAAAGGGCCGAGTGCGATCGTTTTCTTCTCTCCGGGGGATGGCGAATGATCGCCGGGCAGTGAACCCAAATAGAAAGCAACTATTTCGAGCCGTCAGCAGTTAGTGTAACAATTAGCCGTTTGGAGATGGCTGCCTTGCTAAAAGGCACCGGTTAGCATCAGCAGCTCCGTGTCTCTGGGGGGGCACGGACTGAAATCACCCATGGGCCATCACACGCACCAAAATGTGCCCATGACCACCAGCAAGCAGCCAACATAAGGCAGGTTCTGGTTAAGAGGCCCAGACCATCCCCGTTAGCAGAGGTTTACCCGTAACAAGGGGCTGAAGCCAACCCCCTGAGCATGCAGAGCTGGGACTGGAAGTGCTCTGTGACCCAAAGCTCGGGTAACGGCTGCGGGGACCGTCCCCTGCAAGCACCGACCTGGGACAGGACATCTTAAGTCAGCAAGGGGCAAAGGGGAAGGGGGCATGGATCGCCAGCCATAATTACCTGGGCATATTTGCTTCAGTCAAATCATTGCTGCTGCTTGGTGTGCCCATGTGGTTGAGGTGGCATCTCAGCCTCTTCTGCTCTCTGCATTTGACACACCACCGAACAAGATGCTAGCATTTGAGCCTCATCAAGCTATTTAGGTAAAAGTCAGTTTGTGCAGCTGAAAAGATCATAATCTAATATGATCAAGAGATAAAATCTTATTATTGGTCTTAAATGCTGTGATATCTTATAGATTTCCATCTAAAAAAGCCCCAGTTCTTCATAGAATCATAGAATCATAGAAAGCATATAAAGTTAGGCTCCTTATCTGTAGGTAGGGACCACATGATTCAGAGATACCAACTAGGCATCGGTCCAGATCACGCTTGGAGCCAAGGCTGCAGGCAGAGCTTGAGAGAAAGCCACATCCCACAAGTGTGAGTTTATGCAAGGAGCCCGTCCTGTCCGCTGGGGAGTCTTCTCTGCCATCACCCAAGCAAATCTCAACTTCCAGCTGCAGCCGGGTAGTGCTGCCTGCCTAGCTTTTATAAATATGGGCTGGAGTAAATACAGTCAGAAGATACCATCGTCAACAACTTGTTCTTAGAGAAACCAAAAAGATGCAGAGGAGTTTTTTTGAAAGAGGGGAGCGGCTGCCTTTTAAACT
Organism: Rhinoptilus africanus; assembly: GCA_013400135.1. Classification (NCBI taxonomy): domain Eukaryota; kingdom Metazoa; phylum Chordata; class Aves; order Charadriiformes; family Glareolidae; genus Rhinoptilus; species Rhinoptilus africanus. Next base: position 558,086 of record VXBO01005575.1, read on the forward strand.
TTCATGTTTGGAGTGGCCTATAATTTGGGTCTTTGGCTCTGCATGTCATGTTGGAAATCTGGTGATGACGTTCTCAACCACAAAACTTGAACTTTCCTGTTTAGAGCAGGAACATTTTCATCTTTATAGACTGGTTTGATTTTCAGTTGCTGAGAAAAAAATGGATTAATGCAAAAGAAGGTAAATATGGCACAAGAGGCTTTCTAAAGCCATACTAAGCATCATACTTACTGTTCCATTGGATATAAAGCAGGAACACTGACGCGTTCTATACTGGGCCTAAGCTGGCTGGAAAATACTGAGATTTTTGTTCCCTGTTGTAGGAAATATCAGGTGTATGGCTGGCTAAAATATTCTCATTGACTCTGAGTGTGAGAATCCAAAAAGTCTCAGATGAAGGACTTTTTCAACGCTATTATTAATAGGATACTAAAATCACCGCAGACATTTAAAAGCTGGCACCCGCTATTCAGATAGCACTTCTGCAACACTCAAAAGTAGAAAATGAGGCACAGGGAATTAAAAAGCATGTCCTCAGAGGTTATCATTTCAAAGTTATAATTCTAACATGATGCATAGTGGTTGGTAAACGTGGGTGGATGAGAAACTGGTAGAACTGCCAGCATTGTCATGAGGCAGTTTTATGTGCCATTGGTTTTCATTCAGTTTTTAAAGCAAGTGCATTCCTCAGGAAGCCAGGGCAAAAAGCGCTGCCAAGAATCTTTCCTGCAACAATTTTGCTTCATTCGAAAGAAAGATCTAGTTGTTTAAAAGTCAAAGTTGAGCAAAAACGTTTAGATCTCCTAACATCCTGGGAATGAGCAATGCAGCCCTGTGTGGGCACAATCTGTACTTTACTCCTGAGTGGCTGGAGGCGGACAAGAGCACTTCTTGGAGTGAGAAGTTTCCTCGCAAACAATTTTCCATACCACAATGGAACCGTTAATGGTTACACCCATAACAAAGGCAAGACTTAACGTGGCAGAGGGAGGAACAATACTTCCCAAACCTTCAGCCCCCGTTTTAGACCTACCTTGGAGGAATGAATTCAGGGCATAAGAGATCAGGCTTCATAGGGGAGCTAAATCAAAATCACTGCGCTGCATTTCATCTAAAGCTAATGGTCGATCAATAAAACTGAAGGGGAGATAAAACACAGCACCACTTAAATACTGTACTCAGTGTGATCATGCCCAGCTCTCTCTCACGAGAACATTGTATTGGGTGATGGGATAAGTAAAGAACAGACAATGTGAATTAGGAAACACCAAAGGCAGAGGAACACTTGCATCACCTGCAATTCCCTATGTTTCTTTCCCAAAGAGTGGATATGGGAATCTCTTGTGAATGTAAGCAACATGAAGATGTATACACTTCCCATGCATGTATAGCACAGTCATAACTGTTTTCCAGTCAAAGAAAATATTAAAGAGTATCTGGCTAATTTTTCAGGAGGCTTACAGAATGGCCCTTGAGGGTTCAAGGCCCTGAGCATTAATGGCCAGCTCACCTTTAGTTAACCCTGTTTGACAGCAGGTATATTCCCTTCCTAAACAATTGACACTTCTGTCTGTGCTGGCCACAAATGTCAGCGTTGACTCATTGCTGTGGCTAAATGGTTCTTCTCTAGGCAAGCTTGTTATTTCGGAAACAATGTTTAGGCTTGTTATCCTCAGTGATAATCTAAATCCCCATTTTCCTATGCTGTCAAATACTACACTGGCCAAAATAAAGACCCCTTTCTTGCTCTTCTCCACAAGTTTTCCCTCCCTGGAGACTGCTCGAAGGAAGGCCCCCTGCAGCTTGCCTCTTCTCCATGGCTTTCCACTGTTTCATAGCATTCTCTTAGATGTTTCCATGGTCTTTTCTGAACAACTTTGGAAATAACAAGTTGCTGGACTCTGAAATTAACCAGTATGTGTCATGAAATTTCATTCAGTTTGGTATCTGTTATTTTCCTGAGGCGTTTGCTCTTTAAGGGATTCACGTGTATGCAATTTCGGTGGTTTCTGCTTCACATGATGATGTGCTCGGGAAGAAACCCTTTCGAAATTAGAAAAAGAAATTAGAAGAAATTAGAAATTAGAAAAGAAATTAGAAATTAGAGTCGAGTGGGAGATTCATAGTTGGAGATTGTTTAAAATTGTTTAAAACTGCAAAGTACACACCAGTTGGTGATTTTATTTCCTTATTGAAGTGCACATTAGCCTTTACATGTTCTCGGAATCTTAAGAGTTGTTTCATGCTTGTATGCCTTGGCTTACTAACAAAATACTTGAGTTAGGAGTTGACAGGGAATCTCCTACGTGTGGAGTGATAGACTCTATTATTTTTGCAGTGCTAGACAGTCTTTGTCTACTGGCTGCCCTGTTGTTTAAGAGCTGTGCTTGGCATCTTGGTGATGTGAGACTTTGCTTCAGGCACACTCGCGAAATTCACAGTTGCAGGGCTTCTCTTTTGCACAATTATTGGAAACTTCCATCAACCAGATTGTCTTGTGCCTGATGACTGCATCTGTGGAGAGTGATGACGCTGTCCTGAGTTATTTAGTGTTATTTCTGTGCAAGAAAACTGTTTCATCAATGATAAGCCTTGACACCCCACGCAGCTCAGAGGAGCTTTCCCCCCTGTGGTGTGGGTACTGGGGTCATGCTTGTGCTTTGCCTTGTCTAGATGAGTGTTGCCACCCTCCCCGACAATAAACAAAAGCCGTTTGGGGGGATACTGCTATAGCTCACAAACCACTGCAGAACTGAGCTTTGCTTTCATCACAGCAGCAGCCTGTGTGTGTCAGACAGCGTGTAAGTGCCAGTTTTGTGTCTCCTACTTCAATTTAGCTTGGGGCTATGAGCTGTTAATGGGTTTTGTGTCTCTAAGTGATTTTCTACTTTGCATGTCCTAATTAATGCCCCTCCCTCTGACCGGTAACTTCCTTGTATCCCCACACATGTTATGATTTTGTTTTAATTTTCAATCACTTTTCATCTGTTTGTGATATTGGTGTTCCATACTCCAAAGACACTGTGTTTGTGTCGATCTATAATTCTCAGCTACACCAGCTTTCTGTTCTTGCAGCCATCCTTTTTGCGCTTCAAAACCCTACTGTTTTAGTTTGCTTTGCCTTTACTAAAAAGCTCCTCGGAATTTGGCTCTTGTGAGTGTTTATCACCAAAGGCTGCCTTTTCGTCTTTGTCCTTTCTTGTAAAGGAGAGACTGATGGCTCATTGCTCAACCCCTAGTTGTAATACCTGTGGTCAAAACAGTAATTCTAATACTAATCATTGATAAACTAATGACACAAAGCAAATATTTGGTATATTGGAGGGTTCGCTCTGCTCCCTCTTGGGTATGATATGATCTGTTTAGCTTAAGTTTCTCTGATAATTAAATTTTGGAAGACTCTTGCATTTCAAAAGGAGATGATTGGGTAGTTGTGAGTTACACAGGCCAAGCTACATTCAGGTACCAGATAAACACTAGACGAGCAGGGAGAAAAAATAGAAGGAAACACAAATTTGTATGCATGCATCCATTGTTTCCTACAAAGTGAGCACGCACAATGACAACCTCTGTCTCAGAGCAGAGATCCAAGCATGGAATGTGACTATAGCTTCATTTCTCCCTTATACCAGTGGCTGGAGACTGCAATGCCCTAAACTCTGCCACGGTGGCCATTCCTCTGTGGTGGAATTCCTCCAAACTCCCACCTTACACGTATGGTGTAGGACTACACGATACATCTACGTAGCCGCTCCCAGACAAGAAGGTTAATTAGGACCCCTCTATACTATCTGTCCATAGGATCCCCCTCTCCTTCCTCCAGTCCTGCCTCTGGCTGCCAAGCCCGTGTCCTCAGGGAGAAACCTGCCCTTTGGGCTCCTCCCAGCTGCACATTTTTGTAGGTTGCAGGGGACCCAGGTGCCCTTTGTCTCTGGCTCTCCCAGCTGCTCTTACAGTAGCAGGGATGAGAGAGGATGCCAGGTCCTTTAAAGCAAGAGGTCTCTCTGGAAGGGCTCCAGTTTGCAAAGGTAGGAAGTCTGGGTGCCCACTATTGCATCTCAGAAAACAGCCAGGAATTCAAAGCACTCCCAAGTATCAAATACAACATCTCTGAGCACCCACTTTGAGGGTGTCAGAGCACTGGCACAGGCTGCCCAGGGAGGTGGTGGAGTCTCCGTATCTGGAGACATTCAAAACCCCCCTGGATGGGCTCCTGTGCAACCTGCTTTAGGTGAACACACACACCCCCCTCCCGGCAGGGGGGTTGGACTAGATGATCTCTAGAGGTCCCTTCCAACCCTATGATTCTGTGATTCTGTGATCTCTGGTACACGTTGCTCAGTCATGTTACGATAACACAGGCTGTGCTGCCATGGTACGTTGTGTTAAGGATAGGTAGCAACTAAAGAAGTAGGTAACCCCTGTTTACTTGCACTTGCCCTCAATAACATCAGCAATTCCCGGTACAAATAACCTATGATTGTTCATCTGAGCACTACCATCCAAGCTGTCACTTTTATTTAGAAAGATGTGGACAGCCTTCCTTTTTTCTGGAAGGGATTAGTGGGGAGGTAGGGAATCAATAAAGGAAAAGATCAGGAAAAAAAAAAAACAACCCAGCAAAACCAACCATGAAGCAGGGCTGGACAATTAACATCCTACAGCCTCTAGTAATATTGATTGTTTTTTGCCCTTGAATTCCCCTCTGCTTACATAGAAATATTAACCCTTTGGAAAAATATGAAGGGAGAAAATGAGTGACACAGATAAAGTATTTGTATTAGTCCATACAAATAGACAAACAAAAACATTAAAAGAAAGTATGTGTTAGAATGAGACACTCACAATACCTAGATTAATATTCTGGATCAGTTGTCTCCCAGACTGGTACCTGTCACCTATACTCCACAGTCCATTTCACTTGCACTCAAGAAATAATGAAGAATGATAATAAGTTATTCTGCATAGCTTGGACAGCCCGTAGAGGAGGGACATAATGTGTTTTACCCATTTTACTTGGCAATTAGTGGCAGGCGATGGCATTCAGGTGCTTGGATCGGGGAAAAAAAACCCTGAAAAATCTGAAAGCTAGACAGAAAGCAATCACTTAGCAATTTGGGTGCTAATTCCTTTGGGAATTGGGACTATTCCTTTGCCTCATGTCCTGTCATCCCTGCATCTCAAAGCATTCTGCAGAAGGATGTACGGAGAGTGAGCCCAAAGCTATCTAAAAAACCAGCATGGCTCTGTAGCTAAAATCTGGTGCAGTTCTTCATTGTTGTACAAGAAAAACATGCTAAACCTCCTAAGTTCTTGGTTACTTCCTTTGGGAAAGCAGGAACGATACTGGGCTGTTTAGCACGGAAAGAGCCCATGGTCTTTCTGACTATAACAAGAGACATTAAGAGCGCAGAATTGTTAAAAGCATTAAGTAATTGATGCCATTCCACTGCATATTTTTTCAAGCTAAAAGCTATTTTGATGGAGGAAGCATAAACAATCAAGAGGGCTAGTTGGTGAAAACTGTCCTCTATGGTTTGAATAGAGAGCAACATGAGGAGCAAAAGTAGAATAAGCTCTACTGTTCAGGTACCTTTTTCAAAGATTTTTACAAGAGTGCTGAACATACTTTTCAAACCTTAAGGATATTCCCAGTTGCCACTCCAAATCTAGTAAATAAAGAACACGGAAGGTGCAGGCATTGAAAAAAGGAGATCAGCAAAATGTAGAGCAGCAAAAAAACCCTAGTTCATCAGTTCTATATGTATATCACAGGATGCAATTCAGTAAAAGAAGTGCAAACACTCCATATTCGACTGCAGTAGTCAGCTGTGCAAATACATGATCGGAAAATGTTTGACAGCAGTTCTACCAACAAGGACCAAGGGGATCTGAATCACAGACTAAACATGAGTCAGAAACATGCTGTGGTGAAAAAAAGCCACATTGCAGTGGGATGTATAAAGAAGAGTGCCATGCATATGAGACATGGAGTAACTTTACTGTGTGAGATTATGTGGGGTAAGGCCCTGGTTAAGAGTGTGAGACTGCAGAAGAGATTGGACCAATTTGGCAGAAATTGGAGAGAAGCAACTGGAATGACTGGAGGTCTAAAACACATGCCCTTTCTGTAATAACCTACAGAGAAAGACCAAAGGAACCAGAAATATTTAGTTTATAAAATGCAGAAGTGTCAATAAAGCTGAGGGATATAATGGGCTCTCTCATGAGGTGAGCACAGGGAATAATGAGCTTAAACTGAAGCAAAGGAGATTTTGATTAAACGTGATGAAAAAATTTCAAGCGGTAGAGATAGAGAGAAATGGCAAAATATGCTACCTAGGGAGGCTGTGCAATCCACTTCTTCAGAGGTTTTTCGGAAAGAAAAAGGCAAATATTTGCTATTTCTTTCTTTCTCTACAGGGAGAGTTTATCCATCCCGAAGGCAAGAAGATGAACAAGGATCCTCTCAGGCTACACCTGCCCCCATAAGCTCTCCATGGCCAGGAGCCGGCTCAAGCACTGGTACCCAACTACTTGCTAAGCTACCACTGCATCCCCATCACAGCTCAGCCCTGTACTGGTCACTGTCCTAATCTCCACAGACTGCCCCCAACAGCTCCTACAGACAAGGCAAGGTGATACATTCAGGGGGAAAATTATTCCACTGCACCATGGTATTTGACCTCAGGGCAAAAGGAGAAGTCATGGCCCTTTTTTTTGTAAAGACATAGCTTAAAAGTGCCCTCCAGTCCTAATTTCTGTACCAAGCTATTTTTAATAAGGAGAATCCAAAAGCCCTCTCCAAACATGTGCAATTTAAATGAATAAGCTTTTATGTGTACAACCATCCAGCTCTGGGGCATTCGTGCAATTTTGCTGCACTTCGCAGCTCTATATAAATAACATATGAAAAGAAATATTCTGTGTGTAAGCATAAGATGTTCTTAAATACAAAATAGTTACAATAATTTATTGCAATATTACCAAGATGAAAGTCCGATTATCCTAAATACTTTTACAAATCCGTAGCGAGAGACACTCCCTGTCCCAAATATTGCACAGTATGTTTTGAGGCAATAGAGCAGAGCTTAAAAACATATAGTGATGCAAGACATTTTTTTGCATAAAGGACATCTTTTTAAGTGTAAAAATGAGATTGTCCGTAGTGATTTTCAGTATAAGGCACAATTTATCATTTCCTCCCCCATTTAGGCTTAAGTCATTTTCCAGGAGGTTCAGCTCAGAAAGGTTTACACAGTGGCATGATTGCTTCAAAACTTAATTTTCTTCTATGAATATACATATTAGCTAATCTGTTAAATGCCTGTCTAGATTGCATCCATTTAATAAGCTTCAAAGAACTGGATAGTACAGAGATGATTTAGGAGTTTTTACCTACAGGTGTTGTCCTATATTTAACTTGCGAATTGTAATGGGAGGAGAGTGAAACCCTGTCAAGTTCAATAAACACAAGTTACTCTTTTTCAGCTGTAGTCAACTTTAAAGCTATTCTGTCACTCAGGCTTTGCACATTTCTAAGCACCACTGAGAGTCTGGGTATCAGTACTTCATAAAACCATCTCTGAAAGTGAAATTCAGAGAAGTGTTGCAAATGGGCCTATATATTGCTTGCAGTAGTGTAAAAACCATCTACATCAGGGTAATTTTCTTTTCCTTTCAAACCACCATAAGAAAAAGACCACAGGCATCAGCTAGTTAGTAACCTCTCAGCACACTGACCTGTTTGATGTTCACAGGTGGGTTAGTCAATATATTAGCCTTAGATACGGCACCACTAGTAATTTATGCGTGAATTTTATTACATAGCTCAACCTCCGTCTGCCTCACAGCCTGCAAATGCCCCTGCAACACACACTACTACATAAAAAGGTGAGTTATGGAAACATAAAATTATTAATTCTACTTATATTTTGGTCCTATGCAAAGTGAAAGGCATGGTGTTGAGGTATGTTTGCCGTATTTTGCAACTAAAAAGTGGTAGTATGTTACTAGTTTTACAGACGGTATCCTAGCTAATGTTAAACTAATAATTCATCATTTAGGGCATTTCTAATGATTCCTATTCCTAAGCCCCTCCCAAAAATTCACTAGATTGACCTCAAAAAGAACCCTTGGCATTTGAAGAAATCAAACGTATTTATGTGCTAGCTTCTGTGTGTTAGTAGATTGGTAATTCACCTTTCATGAACAGATGATAAAATATCCTTAGTACGTTGCAAACGGGAAAAGATTGCAATCTGCCATGGATCATCCTGAGAATGGGAGAAGGAGCTTAACGAATCGAAGAAAAACTAGGCAGAAATTGAATTTGATAAGATACACCTGCTAAATTGTGTGTTTTCTGATGATGAGGCTGGATCTAAAGCAGCTGGTTCTAGAAAGTGTAAGGTGACTGATAAAAATAGAGAGGCGGAGCACATGAAAAAGATTGAACAAATGTTTGGTGCTATGTGGAACGGTTCTTCAGCTCAGGCACGCTGTTGTTGAATTATCTATCTGGGCCTATTTTTTGATATACAAGCACACTTCACACACACACTTTTTTTTTCTAGCAACAGCGTGTTTATATTCATCCGTCTAAATTACTCCTGGAATGATATACAGTACAGCTCTGTAGCACTAGGAAATGAGGCAATTATAGGTAGAGTTAATAAATCCACTTTGATTGCCCTCCCCTTCCAGAGCTGACCCCCAAGCCCATGGCTAAGTAGCTCCATTTCTAGGCAGCGCAGGAGGCACCTCAGAAGAGCATTCCAAGAAACCACCTGCTTTTGCAGAACGTGCCTGAAGTGAGTCCAAAGCGGAGACCCTCATGCAGAATTGCCCTGGCTGATTCTGAACAAGAGCTAGAAGCAGCGTAGCGGCATCATTACAGCGCTTTATTTGGGTTTATATACCCCGCTTCTCACAGCGTGACTTCAGCAGAGGCTGGGGGGGCTGCACTGGCTAGAGCAGACTCCTAGGAGGGGGCATTTTTTTAGGGTGACTCTGAAGTGATCCTAGAGTCAACCTCTCCAGCTTTCTGCATGAGTTCTCTAACTGTGAGGTTGCTATTTAGATGTCAGGAAATAAAGATTTACTCACTACATTTCCTTAGCAATTGGTATCTAGCCCCCCAACACACCCTAAAATGCTTATTTCTGCCAACAATTATCTGAACAATACTACTGAACAGCCTTTCTACAGGTTTTTAGGTCAAGAAGTATTGTACCCTTTCATGGCTGGAGCCAGTGACTCCTGCCAGGCTTTCTTAGTTCTCCCCCCTAGTATTTTGGACCATAGGATTTGGCCTCAGGATTTTGGTCTATGGTCTGTTAAAGTAAAAAAAAAAAAAAAAAGGATGCTTCCATGAAAAGACACATGCCTGGCTTCATCTCTAGTCTGAGGTACCTGCTAGCAGAAGCACATTCCTGCAGAAGCACATTCCTGCATCATTCAAAATACGGCAGCCCAGTGCTTATCTGAGTTACACTTTTATGAATGAATCTCTTTTAAAATAAGATAAAAAGAAAAATCAGATGTTCTTTATTGTCTGAAGGGAGGTGGAGAAATTAATTCTGAATTTATTCTTAATTGATAGTACTCTATATTGTACCATGCCTGGATGAATATATTAGACTGTACAGTATTATTATTATAAGAGATATTATATTAATGGCAGTAATGATTTTACCATTAAGTAATGCAGCAATAACCAGCTGTTTGTTTAATAGTATTTTTACCAGGCTAATCTCCATCTTTCCTGTATTAGTTATGGGATTTGTGAATCCTCTAGGTTCACAGATTAACACGACATGACATGTTTCTTTTTATGTCAAAAGATTTGCATTATATTTATGAAAATTCATAGAAGGTTTTAAATAAGCCCCTCTCCTCATAGCGTGGCTAGGTTGTTTATTTATAATTCTCTTTTGACTACTGCCTTTAAATTTTGTTCCTCATAGTGGTGTCCTCCATATTTTCAGTGAAGTCAGCTGAAGTGTTTTCTCCATTAGCGTTCCCATTAGCCACAACAAATCTTTCTCTGGCTGCCCGTGCATGCCCTGCCTGCCGTTTCAACACTGACTCGTGACCGAGAAGAGATTAAGACTTCGACTCGACAGGTTATAATCCTCTGCCTGCGATGGGAATGCCTGCTGCCCATAGAGCAAAGCAGGGCTTTGCTGTCTTACGACTGCCAGTCCCTGCCTAAGGATGGCCCTGTCTGAGGTAATTCAGCTTGTCCTTATTAGATGGGGGGGGGCAGAAATACACACATATCTAATTGAAGCATGGGAATTATTTTATTGGGTTACTAATGCAGCCGGAAAATCTACAGTAACATTTATTAAATAAGTGTTTGGTCACATGTGTAACCTGTCTCACTTCATTACACAGGGGGAAGGCTGGAAACTGCATCCTGTGAAGTGGTTGGAGCTTTTCTTGATTGCTGAACAGGCAGCAATTTTCGTGTTCTTTCCAAATCATCCTTATGATTCACAACGGTCTTCTCTCTCTTTCTGAAACTTTATATGATTGCACAAATGCTAAGAATGCCACCTGTTCTACAGAGCATTGCCAGTGCTTTAACACGTATTCCTGTATATTCATACATTAAAAAAACCCTAAAATGTAGCCATACTGTTATACAAAACACATCTCTTTTGTATTTTCTTATGTGCTTGGTATCCTACCATTTGCTTTGCACATAATACTTGTGTTTGCAGAGCAGCTTCCAAGATTTTTGCATTTCTATTGCAGATGCCATGCTTCTTCCCCGTTACAATGCCAAGCTTTTCTTTAATTTGAAAAACAACATACACAGGTTATACACTAGCTGATAAAGCTGAAACAGTGTAATTGAAGAATAATGATTTCTGCGGGAAACAGCTTAAAAAGGCTGCTAGGGCTACATCATATCAAGTTGGCAATTCTCAATTTATATTTAACTGTCATTAATTGCCATACTGAGGTAACGTACCCATCCAATTTAGAAAAATGCCAGAAAAGTCATGAGGATCATTATAAGAGCACAGTTTTCATTAATATGCTTCAGAGTTTGGAACTGACACTGCGTTTGGGTTCCCAGAGGGCTTAGCAGGGGGGAAGACTAAAGCAGATTTATGGCATTGATGCAACAGGAGGACCCTGCCTGGTGTTGGTGGACTCCCCAAAACCACACCACAACCCAGACCACAATGGGTACAGGGCATTGGCCATGTCATCTCTCAGCACAACGTCCAAGGAACTGTGTCTCTCGTCCAGGTTGGTGTTATTTCAGTAAAAACAGCGAAGTATTATTACCATTATTACTATAATTATTGTTATTATTTTCTAATTTTACCTACTGAATGGGAAAAATACTGATTTCATAATTTCTGTGGTTATTCCTAGGACTTATTCTCCCACAGTCCTTTCCCCGCACAGAGCTTTGTTTGTGTGTTTCTGAGCCTTTTGCAGTGATGAGCCGTTTCAGAGAACTACAGAGCCATCTTTATTTAGCAGGGCACTTTAAATTAGGCAATTAAACTGGACTGCTGTGCTTTGCTTTGCAGACTGGCCATTTTCTCTTGCTATTTTTTTTTTTTTTTGCAACCTTCATGATGATTTTGTGGCAGAAGTTCTTGTAGTGTTCATCTGTGTCTGTGCTTTTCACTTGCCTTTGCATCTAACAGTACAATTCTGTCTCTTAGAAAGTTTTTTCCTGATCTTCCCCTCGGCAGAGGTGACCTTACTGTCCAGAGGGGAAAGGCTGCATCATCACCTGTTTGACCTGGTGGTTGACCCAAGCTGAGTCTGGAGACAACGGGGCAAAAAGTTGAGCTAAAAACAGGTGAAAGGAAGAAAAAATACAATCACAAACCAGAAATAGGTACTGAAGTTTGGGAAATAATTCCAGGGCAGCTCTGTTTATAACTCCTTCCTGACTAGTTTCTGCAGAGGTCCAAAAGGTCCTGCTCTCCCAGCACAGATTCGGGAAGGCTCAGAGTGGAGCCATGCTGGGGCCAGTCATGCCAGTGCCATCTGCAGAGCCACATGGCAGCTTCGGATGTGCAAAGCATGGCTTTTTCCTCATGATGCTACACGCATGCCCACCACACGCTGACATTCCTGGAGGCCGTGGGGACTCAGGCAGGCCACAGTATGGCTGGCAGAAGTCTTCCTGCTGCCTGTTCTTCAGACGTCTGTCCTAACCCCGCTCCTCTGTGCCCAGCGTCAAGCCTCAGGATGAAAGCCAGCCACACCAAAGTCAAAAGCAAAATGCCACTTGAGTGGATGACATTCATCCAGTGTTGAACACAATGCTGGACCTCGCCAAAATGAGGTTACAGATCATACTTAGCCAACACATACATTAGCCAACAATATCAATTCCAGATTCACTATGAAATTCATAAGGGCAATGAGGCACCCAAATTGATTGCTCCAAGGAAGTGGAGTATCTCTCTTTGTAGCTGTTTAAGAAGAGGACAAACACAGACAAAGTGCCTCCCTGCTTCCCAGATCCCCTCTTCTGTGATTCTACAAAAAAACTCCAACATTGTGAAGGTATTCTAAAATAATTTCAAAACCCAAATGCATTCAAACATATCACATGCATCTCAGTCAAAAAAACACCATGAAAGCCATCAATACATTCTTGAATAGCTACAGTTTTGATCCCATGCTTCATCAGGGACATTCAGCATGTTCAAGGCCTGGCCAGCATTGAGCACCGTGCAGAGCCAAAGCAGCTACCTAGTCCAATCTACCTAGCATCAGGAAAAAAATGAAATCATTGTTCTTTCTCTCCTGAACACTTAACATTTATTGAAATCTCTAACTAAGACCCCAGTTCAAGGATGGCTTATGGGTAAGTTCATCACAACTGCTCCATTTGTGGCCATCCAGTCCCTCAGCGAGTCAGTCACTCACGTCTTCCCTTGCGCACCACGACCTCTGACAACCACTGGAAAGAAATGTTTGGATTTCCATAACATTTGTTCACTTCTCAGGTCTGTTTCATCTGCTCTCGTTAATAGTGGAAGAGGTTTGATTTGCAGCAAATTTAGCCTTTATAGCCAGCCAGGTCAAGGAAGTATCAGGTCCTTATTGACCATCCTTGTGAGATTATTTTTTTCCCATTTATTTAGCTAGGAACCATTTCTCATGTGCAGGGTTTTTCTTGCACTTTCGGGGTACCAGAAATCAATCAGAGTGTGGGAAACAAAAATCTTGATAGGTCGTCAATATTTCAGGCCCCATCAACAAAGCATTCAATTTTATTCAGAAAGGGGGTTGGACATTTTGCTCAGTTTGCTGCTTTGGAGCGGAGCCAGTTCCGTTGAGCAAAACCGGAGCCTGGAGGAGGACACGGTGCCAGATGCTCCCGCTGCCCCTCGCTGCCATCCAGCCCGTCAGCCCTGTGTACAACGCCACACTTCATGGGGCAGAGGGCTCTGCCAGCATGGAAGGATGGAGGGAGCTGGTGATTTCAGCCTCTCTGAGAGACTCTGGGCCAAAGCTCTTGCCCTTCTGCCCTCACCTGGCTTATAGGGGGCACTGACCATCGGCGGAGGAAAAATTCAGAGTTTACTGGGAATCCCTCCTTTCCTCAGGGCTGGCTTTTATGTTGCTGATTTATTTTTCACTTCAAAGACACAAAACATTATCTGTAAAAATGGACTTGTGTTTTCAGAAAAGACAAAGGCAGCAGTAAGTCAGGCATAACAGACTCACAGACATTTAGAAAGATATGAAAACGTATTTCTTTGCAAGAGTGCTACAGCTTTCAGTTCTTTCTTTATTCTTCTTGGTCCTTTTCTTTGTAAGATTATTGTAGCTTTATCTTTGCTTAATAAATAAACTGTAGGCATTTCAGTGACTTGGCCTACAGTAGCATTTTGAGGACCTTTAAGGCAGATCCCAACAGCATCACATCTTTTCCTCATATTTTCTTCTCTGCAGAAGTTTAATTTTCCAAAACTAAGCTCCCTAGTTTCTCTCTGCATTTTCCATGTGACTGTTTCACTTAAGGCTCAACAGTCTTCTACCCATTGAAGGCGCACCAGATTGACTAATGGAACAAGCATCATGATTCTGGAAAAGTATTTCCAAAGCATGTGTATTCTTGTTTGGCTCACAGTGTTTCTCTCAGTGGGAGAGTTACTATGCTTATAGGATCATGTTATGTACCAGTTAGTCAGGTACCTTGGTGATTACACGTAGCTTTTTAAAGGAACATCACGCTTTTTTGTGCAGTTTTGACTTGCATTTGCGTACTTTTTTGGCAGCTCACTCTTTCTACTTTTTTTTTTTTTTTGTCCCCAAACTGCACCATTGTTTACAAGTGTCTTAGAAAATTAGATATGAATGTTTTGATTTTATTCTTCCTGTTCAATAATCATGCACTTCCCTCTCTATTTTTGCTTTCCTCCCATTCCAATGGGACAGAAGCACAAAAATAAATCTTGCAATTACCGAAAACGCAATTCAGGGCTACAGTTTCCAGAGATCAAAAAAAAGAATAACCCACAAAGAAATGGAGGTTTGATTTTTACATTCTGGCAGGCGAGGCAACACGCCGAGTCAAACATATAATTAGGAGCTAGCCAAGATGGTAAGACACAGCCTTCAAGAAGAGGCTGCGTGGACTTGTACTGTCCAGCAAAATCCCAGGGAGGGTTGCTTCCCGAGGGTACCACAGGGAAACCCCAGACTCTGATGCTCTGTTAAAGGCAGGATACGACATATTTTTTCCTCGCTGGCTGTTTTACACAGATGGGCAGGGGTGCACTCTACTCCCCCACTTTCTACATGCCTGGTATGACTTTATCTGCCTGCCGCTGCACTGAGGACTCCTCTGTCAGCTGTGGGAAGTGGGCTCGGCAGTGACCCCATGCTGGGGCTCCCACTGTCCCCCTGGCTCAGGCACAGCCTGGTCTCTGAGCCTGGAAAGCTGCGGATGTCAGAAAAGCCTTTTGCGCTTTTTTTTTGCCCTCCTTGGGATAAACAGGGATCCTGAACTGTGGGCAGGCTGCCCAGAAAGGCAGGCAGGCTTGGAAAGGGAGACTAGGGCTTTGTCTTTAACACTTCCCGAGGAAAAAAGATGTTTTCTTTACTTTGGAGCAAATAATGGGCGTGTGGTAAATTCACAGGAGAGACTGGGCATGGCAGTTTTACTGCAAGAAAAACTCAGTGAGCTAAAGCACTAAACTGCCTCTTCCTGTCCTCTCCAAACTCCCTTTCAGGCTAAAATAATTTATTCTGTACTAAAGCCTAATACCATGTAGGTGTTATCCACACATTATTTTTTGCTTTTTTAACCTCAGGAGGCTTCATTCATGTGAGGTACCCCGAGGCGTAAAATACACCACTCTTAAGCAAAAAAACCCAAACAACCAAACAAACAAGCCCTGTGTTAGACTGGATGTTGCTAACTTCAAGATCTTCCATCCCAGATTACTCTTGTTTTCTATGAAGCCTGCATACCGAAAAGCACTCCTTGCCTCCTTTAGATCATGAAACACCAAGGAGTAAGTGGTATACAGCTGCTGTGTAAGTCAGGATTTGGGAAGAACTAGCAGTTAGCCAGGAGCAACACAGGACGAGAGTAGCAGGGAGATGCTGAAGGAGATGTTGCTCTCTGGCCCTCGCCAGAGAAAAGCCTGGGGTTGTGGAGAGGGCCTGAGTGTCTCCATCTGCGATAGGACTGGGGACATGACTGGTGGATCAAGGAAATTATAGGAGGACAAAGAGGAAGACTCACTCAGGAATGCTGAATGTACTTTACAGGACATATGCAGGTAGCTGCACAGACTTTTAAGGGTTAACTCCACACCCTGAAATTCCCTTGTAATAACAGTAAGTATCACATGCAGATAAAATCTGCTGTGCTGCATCATTCTTTCCATCCCCGCCGGGAAGAGAGTATGAAAGCTGTCAGGGCTGGCATCCACACAGTCCAAAGGCTGGTTCCCCCTTCCGCATCCCCAGGCTCGTCATGCACACACCTTCCTAATGGACTAGAATTGGCTTAATTTGATCCTGACAAAATAAAATTAAGTAAGCACAAAACCACTGAAGTTGTTATACCAAATGTCTTTCTGAATCATATTTAGCTTCATGCCATGCCAGGAGATAATCTCCAGCTAAATCCAGCCTCAACTGGAAAGAAATATGGAACTGATTCAGCTCAGTATACTTCAGATCTCAACAGCACAGTAACTACAACTGTTAACCACTATGAAAACCTCCTCCTTTGCCAGGTCATTTAGGAAGCTAATCTGGATGATCACCCTCAAAATTGATTTCAACTTCTGGGTGCAGCTGACTTATTAAATAAAAAAAAAAAATCTGTTTCAGATGTCTCTCATCTACCATAGGTCTAGATTGTCTAAACAGGACCATCCTACCATGTTTAGGCTGCCTGTTCAACTGCTTGTTCCACTGCTTTCCCAGTTTGTTCAAGTTGATCATACAAGAGATGGAAAACAGTTTTGTCTTTGTTGCAGAACAAAGAGATATAAGGATATTCAACTGACAGCAGTTGTGATTAAAAAGTGGTTAAAATAAATTCACATTCAGATGTCAGATGAAATCCTGAGTAAGTGTAAAATCATTATAACCCTGTTGAATTCATTGAATTTCTGCCCATTTTCATCAGCTGAGGCTCTGACTAGAGCTGGGCTCTCCTAAGTAATCTTCAGCTCTTTGTTACTAAGAAAATTAGTAATTTGCTTTTCCAAACGCCTTGCAATGTTTCTGTCCGTTCATTTATGTGGAGCTCCTCTTCAGGGTGTCTTGCAGCTTGAACATGAAGCAGAGGGATCCTGCACCAATTCTTGCTGAATCAGGGCTCAGTGCATATACTACCAATCACTTTTCTCACAAGGGTGCTTAAAATAGCAGCTTCAGCCCATCCGAGCTCACTGGGAAATCTGTCAGCAAATTTCATGTTTCTATTATTACAAGACCAATTTTAGAACCAGGAAAAAAATCATAGCAGTGATAAAGCTCCAGAGTGTTTTAAAAGAATCCAGGTGGAGATGGGTCACCACTGCGAATACTTTCACAACGAAGTGCTGAAATTTCAGGGTGAATTCACTTTTAGCATGTTCCTATCATCTTGAATTGGCTTTCCACAAACATTTGGGCAATTAAAATGTTGATTGACAGCAGTGTTTACACCTCATTTCTTATAAAGCTGCATACGCAAGTATTCATGATTAATCAGCTTTGCATTAGCATTAGCAATTATTCTTGCCAGAAATGCTAGCACATTTCTGAGTTTAGGAGAGCAGGTAGGTGGCTGTCTAGATCCATCCCTGTTGTGGGCAGTATGGAAGTGTCTGCTTACATCCCAAAGATTTCCTCCAGGCACAGTTCTAAATTCGTCTGTTGACATGCGGGACCCCAGAACTGAAGCTGTAATGAGACTGGGGGAGGTGGGGACTGGGAGCCATATGATTTACTAACTAGTAAACTTAAATAGCTGACACCCTCCTATTGCCCAGAAACTTTAAAAAAACATACACACGAGTGGTTTAAAAATTTCCAATAATACATCTTGAGAATAATCACAAGCTTGCAGGCAATGCTCCCATAATTAAGGAACATCCATTATTTAGTCATTTCCGTCAACCATCACTTTAAACTCAGACCAGTCTAGCACTTGGGTTTTTTTTTTCATGTGATCAAGCTCTTTTAGACCAGACTGCAGACACTCTGGTGAATAGCAGAATATGAAGGAGTTCTGACATGTTCCCAAAAGCAAAAAGCGGAGAAAATTCCTCAACATCTACGAGCCCTACATAGTAGTAACAAACTAGATAACTCCTAATGCCTTGGCTAGTTGTTGTGTTGAAGGGAAAGCCAGATTTAAATGCACACATCCACCTCCTGGTTTTCTGGGCTCTGTAGTCCAATTTCAACCACATTCCGAAGGGTGTCCTGAAGTCCCACCCAGTGTAGCACAGCACTGAGGTGGTCACCGCGCTGCTGCTGAACTGACTCATTCTTGAGAGGGCAGTGGGAAACTAGACAGCATCTGAAGAAATTTGAAGTAACGCAGAGAATTGG
Organism: Rhinoptilus africanus; assembly: GCA_013400135.1. Taxonomy (NCBI): domain Eukaryota; kingdom Metazoa; phylum Chordata; class Aves; order Charadriiformes; family Glareolidae; genus Rhinoptilus; species Rhinoptilus africanus. The sequence goes on from VXBO01005575.1 coordinate 576,149, forward strand.
CTGATTTCAGTTGGGAACTGAAGTAAAAATAGAATTAAACCCTAATAACTTGTCATGCCAGGGAAATTTGAAGACTGAACCATGCATTGCAGACATGTCATTATGAAATACGACTTCATGGTTCTTTGTGGATGGGTCCCTCAGGGTCCAAACACAACTGTGCATAGATTGTTTCACATTTGGTTGACTTTGAGCAAACCTATAAAATCTGTTACTGCTGCCACAGTTGGTGTAAGAAATACATATCATGAAGTACGTATTTTAATCCTAATTATCTTCCTCTTATTTTTTTCAGGCTATCAAGGAGAAAGATGATAAAAAGCAAGGTGATTTACATTTACGGGCAAATTTTTGGTGTAATTTTGTGTTCCAGTCCTAGGGACAGGCATGAGGACACAGATTTATACATCATAATTTTGGAGCACTCATTATAAACTCGCATAAATTATTTTTAAAATGCAACAGTAATTAGGATCCTGAACACTGCATGCTGTTATAAAACAAACAGCCTCTGCTAGGCCATAAAGAACTTCCCTTGCCCATATGCTTGATCAAAGAAAATGGAATTTATAGTCCTTAGGTATTGCTTTGAAAAATTGGTGTCAATAAAGGAGTAAGACCTGAAGACAGGAAGGATTCAGAAAGAAAATTTAAGGAAAAAACACAACCTAAAGACTCTGGCTGGAATCTGAATGTTCTGCTAACAAGCAAAATAATTGCTAACTGGTGCTGCTGACTTGTCCTGTTCCTGCTGCATCTGCCACCATATTATTACTATTTTGCCTCAAGCATTGCTGTGGAGCTCACTTTAGCTAATGATCATGCAACTAACAGTCTGTCAGCCTTAGTATCCGCGGGAAACAAAACGGAATTTGTCCCTACGCTATTAGCCATGCTTTCTAAACACACTTCCTTTGGCCATATGCATTGAACATTACATTTAATGGCTGCTCTACTACATGCCTACTGGATACGTGCAATAAAGACAAAGATTATAGGGCAGTAGGTAGAACTCTACATAAACTTCTTTGGCATACCCTTGAAATACAAAACCGCTTAGATCCTTGCTTAGTTTTTGGAGAAAATGGAAGAGATGAGAAGCAGCAGGTCAGTAGACCGGCGGCCAATAACAGTGCCAATTTATTCTAAGACTCAGTTTTTGCCTGAGGTCATCTAATTACATGTGTTGTAACCGCAATGAGATGTAACACAAGGACAATTAAAGCTTCCATTTTGAGGAGGTAAAAAAAGTGTAACTCCAGTGTGAATGAAAGGGGAGTACAGGCAGCTGGAGTAAAATCAGAAAGGGGTCCTGATCTGTGAGACATTTAACGCAGGGAGGGATTAATCTCTTTAGCAATAGCCACCCTAACCGATGCTGCCTCCAAAGCGATGAGTGCCGAGCTGTGTCAGGAGAAAAGCTGGCTGCCCGTTGCTGCCCGGAGCGAGCTGGGAAGGCTCCAAACCCCAAGTCTTCTCTCTTCTCTGCTACATTTACTGTGCTGCTGCTGAGATGACCCATATGCTACGCTGCTGCTGAGATGACCCATTTCTCATGGCAGTGAACTAATCTGTGAACTGTCAGGAAAGCATGAGAGAAGGGAACTAGGGACAGAAAGCATTGGATTCCTTTCAGGGAAAGTATTGCTGCATCAGAGTCTGTCCCTCTAGACTATGTTGCCCTGTTCCACAAATAGCTTTGTGTTAAAGAAATCAGGAAAAGTGAAATGACTACATCCTGCTTTTGCCAATGTTTTTACTTTTCTGAATGTCATTATCACTTTCTCTCTCTCTCTGGTCACTTGTTTAATTCCTCAAATTTCACCCCTTTGGCTAAGAAGAGGAGAAGTGCTTGAGATTTACTGTTGTTTTTCAAGTGTTCAGTGACAGAGACAGGAATCTGCCCTCCTGACTCGGACTCTGGAAAGCTTGAGTTTAGGACCTCCTAGCACACACCCAAATGAAGTGCAAGGAAGCATTTGAACCCATAGGGATCTCTCCACTTCTTCTAAAGTAATGGCAAAAGGAGTAAACACTCACTACAAGGCAATATAAGGCTTATTCTCTACATCTCAGCTGTTATTTTACAGCAACCAAGGTTGGGGTCCTGAGTATTTAGGTATTCCCACTTTGAAGAAAGTGAAAATACAGCCAGTGCACTGATACCTGTTTTAGTTTTGTTTAGAACAGACTAAAGGATTTAATTCTTCATGCTGTAGGGTGTAATCACCAGAAGTGCTCTGAAAGGGTTGAGTACTAAATAGGCAGGCATATTAATTCTCCAAGTCCTTTAATTAGCTTCTTTTCCATTTCCACATCAGAATCTACTTCCTTACACCTACTCCAGGGTCTTATAAAACAGATTATAATCCTTCCCACATGCTGCCACGTTTTGCTCAGTACCGGCTTTCCGCCAAAGCCAGTTTGTACCTTTCAGCTTTTCTATACACATCATCAATTTCCACACATCTCATCAGTTACCGACATTTTTGTTTACCTGGAAGATCTCAGTTGTGCATCTACACTTCCTTAAAAAAAACACATAAAAAAACCTTGCAAAGAAGATTCCTAGGGAATCTTACTTGGCTGTCCTACGTATATCTTGTTATGTACTCTATATTATGCCATGTAGGTAATGTATGTCGCTGATGTAGCTTCAGAGCCGTCAGGAATAATGACAGTCTCACAGAGACAGGGGTGGTGTATGTCAGCACTCAACTGGAGTACTGTGTACAGCTGTGCATATCACAGGCATCTTTCCTAAAGATTCTTCCATCCTAAAAATGGAGATCACCTGGAGTAAGTCAAGGGACAGCAAGAGGAGGAGTTATGAGAAAAATGGGAAAATTGGGTTGGTTAGTCTAGAAAATGGGGGCTATGAGATGTCTTTCAATATTTAAAAAGTTACTGCAAAATACCTGAATAATTTCCACGTGACTGAAGAGAGGGGGAAAAGGTAATGGATTTATGCTCCATCGTGAGAGATTTAAGATGACCTTTAGGAAAACCTTTCTAACGGTTACTGGTAGTTAAACACTGGAGTATCCACTGGGGAGTAATAGGGGATAAATCCACTGCTTTTACAGTAGTCTTGACATAAGATTATTAAAAGTTTAAATGTGTTTCTCTAGAACATCATTCTCTTGCCACTTAGAAAGGTAACTGGCTGTAGATGGCAACTTCTTAGGGAGAAGCAGCAGCATATCTCCATCACAGCAAAATGTTGCTTCTGCACTCTGCTTTGCTGCAACACATGAGGCTGTCTTTCCATTTAATGGTTGATAAAAATTGTGTGCGACAAAACTGTGTCTGTCTCACTCTTCCTCTAAAGTGGAAAAACAATCATTCCAGTATTCAGGTAGCAAGTGACTTGTTCCACTGGTTAGTAAACACTGCTAATTATGCTGTGGTTTTGAAGTCTTGAAACCATAAATTCGCACTACTATGCTTGAGATACCACAACAGAGGCTTGAGGAAATTAAAACAAAAATTAAAAGCAAATTTTTGCTTTATAAATTGCATGCAAAATCACTGGAGTCTTCAGAAGTCCTTTTGGGTTTTCAGAGAAGTTACCTCAAGATAGATCTTTATCTTTAAGAGTTTCATAAAAATTGAAATAAGAAAAAAGTTTAATGTAATAAGCATTCTGGCAGAGCCCCCAAAAGTTATACTACCTGAATGCTCTCCTTGGTCCCAAACCGCCTGTGTTAACTCCACAGAAGTCTGATACACTGTAGTCTTTTATTCATTGAAAATGTCCTTTAGTTTAAGCAACAGACTAGGTTACAAGTGTCACCTGGAGGTAACATCATCTCTACATCATCTCATTCATCATCTCTACACTGAAAATCTCAGAAAAGCAAAAGGCGTAGGAGCCACTCCTGCCGCGGTGGATAGCAGGGCAGAGGCATTTTGGTCAATGAGTGAAGGTCCTAGAGAAAGCTTAATTGTGTACAAGCTTTATGAGGCACAGAAGGTATTAATTTTAAACAGTAAATGGCAAAGTAAACATGAGACTAAATATAGGGCCTCATAAATAACTACATTTGCAACTTTATATTTTATATTATGAAAATAAATTGATTGCTAAATTGTGTCAATCTGTTACTATACAAATTCGAGTTGGCAATTTAATATTCTCATTGGTGGTTAGGTTCTACACACACACACTTTTGTTGTAGGAAGAATTGCTGTTTTCATGACCATCAATTGTTAGTATTATAAATGCTTGCACTTATTACATCCTTTTCTCTGGAAAATTAGCTGGAAGTGGCAGACATATACATTTTGGTACTGAACAAAATCAGCTTAAGCTTAGTAAAGCAACTCCATTGTACAGGAAAGAATATATATTTACATATTAGGACAAGACTAATATGAAAAAATCCATTTGCATTTTATAGGAATAGTATGTACTAAAAAAGAGGAAATCTAAGTCTGACCAATATTTTTGTCTTTATGGTAACTGTGCTGCATGGGTAGTTCTTCCAAACATAAACCAAATTGGGCTTATAGTGGAATAGGGCACTTAGAGCATGAAAGAGTATTAGAATCTTGCTCTCTATTTCCACAAAAAAACAAAACCAAAAGAGTTTAAAACAAAGAGCTCTTACTTGAAGTCTAAAATTTAAAGCAAAAAGCATTTAAGAGTTAACTGTGGGTGCATATGGGGATATTAACTAATACTGGAAATAAAAGAGTTAAAATTTCTGCCGGTCAGAGTAAAGTAGGCATATTCTTTCTGAAATTCTCTAGCCGTCTCTCTGGTCCCTGCTATGCTCTGACTTATACTCAGAATAATTTATGGAGCAATCAATACCTCCATTTTTATGACAAAATGATGTGTCCAAATGAAAGATCTCAAAACATCTGTATCAGCATGGCAGTAATCAGATTGCTTGGTTGTTCTGTATCACAAGTAGGGAACGCATCATAGGAATAAAGAGGGACGGTCACGCAAGGGTGCAATCTGCTAGTCGGGGAATAGCCGGAGTAACAGGGCTATGTGAAATATACACTGTTCAATTTTCTGCTTCCAGGGACCCGGTTTAGCATACTTAGATGCACAGCATCCTCACTTGTCAGTCAAGCCACCATCTGCTCCCAGTCACTGTAACCCCTTCCAGGTTGCCTGTGCACTACCACGTATCTTCAAATCCCTTCTCCTTCAAAGACTTTGAGACAACCTCTGATCCTTTCCCTCCTGCTTTGAGCATGTCCCAGCTCCATGTTACGCAGGCTGAGAAGTGCTGGCCTGTTAGAAGGTCGTGTCTACATTATATTTGGAAGACAGATGCAAGTTTGCTTCAAGCTGGTAGGAAGGGAAGCGGTTCGGAGGCAGAAGCCACGTGACTGCATTATCAGCACAATGCTGAGCTTGATGCAATAAGCCTGACGGAGAAACAGAATATATTAGCTGAGCTTCAGTCAGTGCAAAGCACAGGCAAAGCAAGCTTACATCTGCCTGCAATCTGTCAGGCAGCTCCATATTGTGCCTGAATCGCATAATTCCCCCTTTGGTCTTATTAGCCCCCACACAAACTGAAGTAGGGACAGAGAGCTGTTCTGTTTGCTTTCTACAGATGAATTTGCTGATACTGGGCTTCTGTCAGAGACCGAACACCTGCGTGGATGGAGTTCAGCTCTCCTCTGCTGTGCCGTCATTTCTATCACAGCTACTAGGTCTACATTTGCCAGAAACCCTTTATACTCTGTATCTGCATTTACATTTGTTCAGTTTACCAGCAAGAGATTTTTTTATGCACTGCTACCTGTTTCCACCCACTGAGAATCAGCTTGCAGAGCCCTAAAACAATTATTGCCAAAAAAAAAAAAATATTTGCAATTCTCATTCCATTTTTGGTCTATCCAAAAGCACAAGAGTGCTGATAATGTAAGGCTTGCAGAAGCACTGCTTGCTTTCAGTGGTCTAACACCACTTAGGATGGAACCCAGCTAGCCATTTTGAAGCACATAAACATCATTAGAAAATAAAGAGACTTTATTAACCCTTAGGAGGATATCCTCCAGGATATTTTACATCTAAACTTTCCCAAAGTCCATTTGTAATGTTACATCTGTTGAACATAAAGGCTGCACATTCTTTTATGAGGCCAGCTGCCAGCTGCTCTGGCCATTGAGGGCCCTTCTTTAATAAAACTTTGAGAACCTCTGGCTTAGAGTTCTCTGTCCACAGGCATTTTCTCTTCCCCACTCGCCCCCCCAAAGAATCCCTTATATATAAAAATGTCTCTCTCAAGGAGACACAGGCCTGCTGCCTGCAGCGTTGAGGATCAGCTCCCGGAATTGGCTGCCTAATGCCTAGGTTGTAGCACTTGATCATAAGCCTTGATCCCTTTTTGCATGTTGTTATCCAACATGTCTGTAAATTTCTCTCTCAAATCACAGAATTCATGCTGGAGAGGTACTCACCAGCCATGCTGCTTTCTTCCTTGGGAAGTGAGAGTGTTATTCAACAAAAAGTATCTAGCTTCTCAATGGGAAAATAGAGACTGCTAACTCTTAAGTGGTATACAAATTCAATGAAATTAAGGAAAAAGGAAGACACCCCCAGAAACATCCACTAGCAGTTGGTCAAGGCTAGAGCAAACTGTAGGACCATCTCCAGGCTAAAGGAGAGTGCGACAGGACCAACATGTCCATGGCTTAGAGATACCTCATTGTCTTTTTTGAATCCTGACCTCGTTTATCCCTGCAACACAGGATTCATCACCTCTCTTGCATGTGGCTTGACTGAATTTCCACTGTGTCAATCTGTTTCTCAAATCCTTTCAGCCAGCAAGGAACACTGGTGATACCTGAGCAGGAAAAGACAAAGCCGGCAAAAAGCGCTCAGGGCCATTTTGCAGTGGGAAATTATTTCATACTGTGTTTTGCTCAGAAAGGTCTGAAAAAAAAGTCTACCCCAAGAAACTTCTCTGCCTGCTGTCTGTTAGCTTGCTAGCTAACCAAGGGGACACAAATACTCTAAGTGTGAAATAATTACAAATATTTTTGTTCAAGAGGTTTTATTCAGCCTTAGATAAAAAACTTAAACATCTGAACACCTGTCTTTTTATTGACAAAAAATTCTGTTCAGTCTAGTACTTGTACCAGAGACAGCCAGCTGTTAGATTGCTCTTGAAGTATCATCCTGTGACTGTACTCCAGTGTCTTGCAGTCAGCTCCTCAGGCTGGAGCACCTCTCCTGCACTGTTATCCCAGCTCAGTAGGCTCTAGGAGAGCTCTGCAGCTTTGCCTGCGCAACATACAGGTATCAGGGATGGCTGCTTATCCCTGCAGCTCTTGCAGAGTGAGATGGCACCTCATGTATCCCCATGACTCCCCATCAACACCTAACAAATTCCCCAAGACTGGAGTCACCAGCGCTCACCAGACGGGAGATGTGGTGGGGAGGGGAGAGCAGGAAGGGTCCTCCCCAGGGGCAACAGTGAGATGAGAACAAGGGTGCAGCCATATGCTTTCGTGATGGGAGGTAGTTGTAGAGAGCGACACGGTCTCCCCCCAGCCTCCTTCTCTCCAGACTGAACGACCCCAGCTCCCTCAGCCGCTTATCGCAGAACAGTAAGTCTTGTTCTCCAGACCCCTCACACGTTCTCAGCCACCCAGCCCTGCCTTCGGAGAGGAGGGTGCCACAGTGAGGCTGTGTCACACCCGACAGCAGCTCCAGTAATAGGAATTCCCCACCTTCTCCCCTCCTCGGGTTTCCAGCTTTCTTCTGACTACCTCCCACGTCACCCGCAGACTCTCTGAATCAAAAAACTTCCCATTTCCTGGGCTCAGAAGAAGTAGTCACTGCTCCGCCTCTCTGAGTTGCCCCTGAGGGACCATTTCGGTGTCTCCTCATCTACCCGCCGTGGTCTCAGCTACAGCCGTCCCTGAGCTGCCATGCCTCAGGAGGCTATTTCACACCCATGCCGTGGCTTCCTGCCTCGGCACTGGCAGTGTCTCTGCTTTACAGCCCACCTTTCAGCCGCTGAGTTTTATTTGAAGCTTTCTACTACAGGTTACAACGGCTCCTTACCAGACACCCGCTCCTTTACGACTAATGGGTTAGCCTTCACCTGCCTTACTCACTGCTAACTCTCACTGACTCACGTGCCAGTTCAGGGAATTCAATCCTGTTGTGGTCTGGTGACATTTTATTTTAAATGCACCAATACTTTCAGCAGAGTGACCTACTTTTAAGTTAGACAGAAAGAGAGGTGGAACTAAGGTTCTTCCCTGCAAAAAGGCCAACTTTGATAAACCCAGGGGACTAGCAGATGAAGCCCGTTCAGCTGAGGATCTCGAATGCCCACAATGTTCCATGGTTTTTAAAGTAAAAGATGAAAACTTAGATAGAACTTATTTTTTCTCAAGAAGAAGGTAAAAAAAATCTGCCAGAAAGGGATATAGACTTTAGTGGATGAACAGGCATATCAAAAAGGATATTAGAATTAGGCAGGGAGACACGGGGGACGGATGGGAATGATCACTAGATAAAGCTGTTTCACAACATCAGTAGCGGAGTCAAAAAAACAGACCTGTCACCAGGCAAGCTGATTTAGCCCACGCTAAATCTGAGCTCTGATGAAATCGTCATTTCAGCAATATCTTGTAATAATGAATCCTATGTGACAGTTACACATTTACCCTTTAGTTTCACAATTCAGTATTTTTAAGTATCTTTTGTTGCCATTAGTTTGATCACCCCTAACATTAAATCACTGCTGCTCTGGCATTCAGTGCAGAACTGGTAATTGCCTCCACTGGTAAATGCCTTTCTTCCCAAGGCCATCGTTATGTTTTCCTCCCAGGTTTGCAAATCTGCCAGCAGCTCCCACCGTTGTCTCCCAACCACACATCTCAGTGACCTCATCTCTGCAGGCCACATTCTCCCTCTCACTCGACATGAACTCAGATCAACAAATCCACTCCCAAAGCACAGCTAATTATATCCCTTTACTGCCAGAAAGCTCCATCAGGTCCCAGTGAATCCAAAACCAAATGTGGAGCAAACCTAGGTCTTTGCCAACAGGTGCGCTCTTTGTTACCGTAGATGTCTCTGTACCTCTTCAGTTTGAGTATGGACATCCTTGGGGCACGCTTGTGCAGCTGCAGTTTGTCTCAGGCATCCCTTTGTAACCACTGGGAGAGATGGCATTTTTTGAATCATAACAAAAAAGAGTCTGTTTGGTCCCATCTCCATAGCATCCCACTCGGTGGCTTTCAAATGAAAGCAATATTCACATTTCTCTCAAAGTCGTTAAGCTGCATTTTCTGTGTGACAAAGCTAACCTGAAGCTAAAGAAGCTAAGCTGCAATGGGATAAAAAGAAGGTACTCTCACAGAGAAATAAATAGTTAAAAGATAGGACAAAAAGGATAAAAGCCAGTAGAGGAAGGTCACCAGTGGAGTTCCACAGGAATACACTGATTGATCTAGTCCTAAGTGACCTGGAAAGTGGGACAAGATGAAGTAACAAAGTTTGCTGACAATACTAAGTTATTCAAAGAAGTAAATTTGAAGCCAACTGCTGAGAGCTGCAGAGGGATGTCATAATACAGGATGACTTGGAAATAAAAAGGCAGCTGAATTCAATATTGATAAATGTAAAGTAATGCACATGGAGAAAAAAGAGCCCAACTATACATATGCAACGACAAGCTTCAAAATAGCTGTTACTACTGTGGAAACCAATCTTGAGGTTATTATAGAGAGGTCTGTGAAAATGTCAGTTCAGTGCTCAGTAGCATTTGAGAAAGCAAATCAAACAAGGAAAGAAATGAAGACCAAACCAGAAAATACCATGTTGTCACTGTACAGATTCACAGTGTGACTGCATTTGAATGGCGTGTGCTGTTCTGTCCCCACCCTCACAGATCAAAAAAGTGGGTGGGAAAAATCAAAGATGCACCAAAGTCCAGAACAGTTTTGATGTTAACATAAATGTTAACACTTGTCAACATTTTGATGTTAACAAGTTAACAGTTAACAAGACCAGGAGCCTTTGTCTGGGAGAAGGGAAAACCAAGGAGGGAACACGATAAAAGTCTAAACAATCCTAGGTGGCCAGAAGGATGCAAATGGTGAATAGCTTTTCGCTGTCTTCTAATATAATATCAAAGGAAATCAACAGCGTCAGTTTCAAGGAAAGCAAAAGGAGATAATTCTTCAAACTACAGTTCAGCTGTGTAATTCCTTGCCACAGGAGGCTGTGGACACGAAAAGTCTCTATTGGTTTAAATGTTCATGGAAAGTTACTAGATACACAGTTACTAGATACAAAGACCCAGAGTTTCCCAAAGAAGCAGATCTTCAGAGTGTGAGAGAAGACTCTGTCAGCACAGCTGTGTCCTTGCTCTCTTTTTGCATCCTTTTTCCCACTGGGCATCCATTATTGCCCAGTGCTGATGAGTTGTGGTGGGACCCACAACAAAAGTTCTAGTATTTTAAGGCTGTCCCCTTGGAGGATCAGAGTCAGCCCCAAAGCTTATCCTTTCCTCCTCGGAAGTGAGTGAGGAAAACTTAGCTCTTATGTCTATTTTATGCTGGAATAAAATATAGTTTGGTCTAAGTCAGAAGGGAGGTGTAAGCTGTGTGACTTGGATTAATTTGGCATTCAGTGGGTGTGCGAATGATGACATACCCACCAATGGAACAGATGGTCTGGGCAGAAGAAAAAATAACTAGATAGCTATAAAATAAAGCAAGCTCCTTCTAGGCAAGTTCTGATCTTTATTTCACTGGAATAAACCTGAAACAGTGTCCATGAAGGGAGTGCACTGTTTACCTCTCTCACCTGAGGTATGTCTTAGGTCTTCGCCTAATTTGGCCTCTTGGTGGAATTCACTTACTGGAAACTCATCTCCTTCCTCCAGGCTGAGTTTGGCTCCTTATGTTATTAACTCTCTTGTTGCATCTCTTATACAGTGTCTACGGAGCAGCATTTACACTGGTCTCCAGAAAGGTGAAATCAGTCTTACATATACCTGTCCTTGGGGGTGGCGGCTGGGGTGAAGAGGTCCTAAGGCCAACGAGGCAGGCGTGATACTCACGTCTCTGCAGGCATTGCTCGGCACCATGGACAAGCAAAAAGCCCTGAAACCTCTTTCACTTGAGCTAAATCACTCTTGAAGCTGTTGAAAGCCAGTTAAGGTATTGGTCCTTAAATAAAGCCATAACACTAGACTGTACTAAAAATATATCTCTAACAGATACATCCACTGTTCCTCCTTTTCTTCTCTTGCTCTTTCCACACACCCCATGTAGTTTTTTGTGCTGTGGCTGCTTTGGTGTCAGAGGCGGTGACAGGAGCACACAGGTAACTTACACCCAGGAATTTAACAGGTGGGTCCCAAAGCAAAAAACTTTCCACATGCCTTAAAGTGACAGCAAGATAAATAACGACAATGCTATAAACAAAAGTACTCAGATTTTAAATGTAACACTAAAATGGAGAGCTCAGTGACAGAGCTTTATCCTAGAATCATATCTTCCACACTGTAGAATGCAGTTTTCTCTATTTTTGTGTAATCTGATAAACACAGTTTCTGTTATCCTCAGCATGAATGTTTGTCAATAGCAACTTTAAGTAATAAGAGGCTTATTTGGTTGCAGGAATAAAAGAATGACTCATCTGTCTGCACATAAAACACTGCATTCTTGTAAATGTATCCTGTATATCTGTATACTTAAACAAGCCTAAAATATGCTGATGCTGTATTGTTCCCAAGTAGAAACAGTATCCAGATCCCTGTGTGGGTGGATAGGCAGTGGGTGGATATAATAAAAACCTCTATGATGTATTGTACGTATCCCTCTGTTGTTTTCAAATATGGTTCTGAATTATTAATACCTAAAAATGGAATTGTCCAGTTCTGCCCTTATGCATCATTGTTTATTTCAATAAACCTAAATGTAGCAGGAAATGTTGAATATTTAATTGTGCAGCATAAGTAAAAAAGACTCTCAACCATTCTGGAAAGTCCCTGTTTCAGAGATGGCAGCAGTCTTGAAGTGAAGTGCTTAATTTTACTTTTTATTGCTATAATCTGCTGCTGAAGTCTTCTGATTCATGACTCAGCGACTTGATAAAGCTGTGATGAACTCCTCACTTTCACAAATCAGGGGGAGAAAACAAGGGGGTCTCTGACTTCATCCTTCATACCCAAGGGCATCATTTACCAAGCAGATGTGAACAAATACCCAACTGCATCAGGCATCCTAATTTAACTTTGCCTTACTTTTTCCATTGGGACGCACAAGTGGAAGATGCTGAGTCTTTTGCTCATAGTTTCCTTGGCTGGTTTTTGCAAACCAGGCCTTGCTGCCTGCCCCATCTGCGTTTTTCTTTTTGGGCACAGCTTGGAAGGAAAGGTGGGTGCCTGTCCATGGGGGAGGCTCTGTGTGTTTTTGCCTGGCACCCCCAACAGTGGAGACACAGCTGCCTGTGCTGGGGAAGCACCCTCAGAGCCAGACATGAAGTGCCTGAGGTGGTTTGTAGAGCAGGATCTACCCAGCCTGTGATGGCAGGTACTGATAGGAGGTGCACTAACAGAGGCAATGTTGATCTCCTTCAGTTTTTGTCTGTAATTCTTACGCAGTCTTTTTTCCCCTTCGTCTTGGCACTGGCACATGTCTGGTGCCTCTTCACCAGTGCCTTTGATCTACACCTGAGTGTTTTGCAGTTATGAAAAGTCTGTGGTTAAGGCATAATTGGGCTGTTTCCTTACCCTAGATCTCCAGGAAGTCCATGTCCTCTTCAAAAATCCAAGTGGGATTCATAAGACTAGATAACTCAAGAAAAACGTTCAAATGGAGTGCATCTTGCTGTGGGCCAGCATGCAAATGTACAGCTGTACGCAGCGGGGCTGTGCTGGGGGCAATTAGATTTGTTAAAATCACAGAAGCATCCTGGAAGAGTTGGTAGGAACCTCCAGCAAGCTCTGCTCTCCCCTGCCCCACAGCAGCCCTGCCCATCCCTAACGCAGGGGTGTTCTGGGCTAGTCGGAGGCTGCATGGTCCCTGCCTGTCCCCACATGCACCCCTAAAAACATCAGGATCCCTTGTCACCTGCTCATGCAGGAACCGGTGCTGTGCCTGCCCCTTCGGTGCATGCAGCCTAAACCCCCTTCTGCACACTCGGGGCCTATCCCACTGTACACACACACGTGTGTGTATGTCAGGGGGGAAGAGTGCCACCTGATACCACACAATCATGGCCACCCATTTAAATAAAACAGGATGCGGAAGTTGGCCGCAGACCCTGGCATGCCACTGCCCAGTCTGGAACACTAAACGAAGTCTGTATTCTGTGGGTCTGAGGAGATTCACCCCTATGTATGAGGGGGCTTCACCATTCATCTGCTCCCTTTTCTGTACACACACCCATCTCACCCTCACGGGCTTGGCCAGCAGGTTGAGGAAGGTCATCTTCCCCTTCTACTCTGCCCTGGTGAGGTCACATCTGGAGTACTGCGTCCAGTTCTGGGCTCCCCAGCTCAAGAAAGACAAGGAACTACTGGAGAGAGTCCAACAGAGGGCTATGAGGATGATCAAGGGACTGGAGCACCTCTCCTATGAGGAAAGGCTGAGTCAGCCTGGAGGAGAGAAGACTGAGAGGGGATCTCATCACTGCTTATAAATATCTAAAGGGTGGGTGTCAAGAAGATGGGGACAGACTCTTTTCAGTGGTGCCCAGCAATAGGACAAAGGACAACGGGAACAAACTGGAACACAGGAAATTTTGTCTGAAGATAAGGAAAAACTTCTTTACTTTGAGAGTGACAGAGCACTGGAACAAGCTGCCCAGGGAGGTGGTGGAGTCTCCGTCTCTGGAGACATTCAAAACCTGCCTGGATGGGTTCCTGTGCAACCTGCTCTAAGGTGGCCCTGCTCTGGCAGGGGGGTTGGACTAGATGATCTACTAAGGGCCCTTCCAACCCTGTGATTCTGTGATTCTCTGATTCTGTGACCTACCTCAATTACTTTAGTCCTTCTTTATTCACTACCATACAGCTTGTCTTTACTAGCAATGGATAGGTAGAATCAGAAAAAAACTGCACATTCATTAGTTTTTTAAAAAATTATCTGTGTGTCATTGCAAATCAGCCAGCTGGCTCTGGCTGCAACCTCCCCTTCCTGAAACCAACCATAGGGCAGTATGGAGTTTGGCAACACGTTCACATGGAGCTTGTGAGTGTGGCTTGGGATTTTAGGGAGGTAATATCAGGAAAAGGATTCTACAGAAGGATAGACAAGCAGATACAAAGGCACACTGCATGTTTCTTACACAGCAGATTGTATCTCAATTCCTACTAAGACTGAGTATCTAGGCAATGGTGACACTTCTTCAAGCTAGCAGAGCTTTCTGCATATCATTTCTCTCTATAACTTTGGAGATGTACGGATGCCACCTTTTGCTTTTCATTCACTTGTGCAAACCACAGAATACAAAATAACTTACTTAAAAGTATTTCAAAAACATATTTCTTACACATAAAGGAAAAATTCCTATTGATTATTTATCATTACACTTGCACCCACTTTATATGTACTTCCAGTGTCATGCAAAGTATGAGTCCTGTAATTCACACTTCCATTTGTAGATAACGATAAGCAATTTCAACATTATAGTTAGTGCACAGTGTCTGGGTCCGATCTGCAGCTTCATCTCCAGTGGAGGTAATAATGTTACATGTACATATTGTATCCCTGAATCATAAGCACACAATATAACTTCCAGAGGGAGTGGAATGAAAGCAGTGCCCAAGTCAGGAGTTAAGAAAAGGTCTCTGAGCGTGATTGGAAAGCTAGAGATTGACAGAGAAAAAAATTGGAAATGAGTAGGGAGTATTATTAATACCAGAAGATGTAGGGACTACTATACGATTTGGAAGGCACTTTCTAGGACCTGTTCAATCTTTTCCTATAAAAGAAAGGGAGCAAGGAGTGCTCGCTATGCCTGGTAACAAGGCATATTATTGTGCTGAAGAATTGTGAAGCAACAATAAATGAAACTTGTTTGAATTATTCTTGCAGAGCCCACTAAGGAAACAGCGGTCACAGAGGTAACACAGAGTACAGTAAAGATAGTTTACAGCAGTATTTTGCAATTACAGATCACACTACTGCTTAAAATGAAGGGCTTTAAAGTCTGTCCTTAGAGGTGCTGCACTGGGTGCTGCCTGACTGCTTGTAAAGTAGGTAAGTTGCCTAGTCTACAAATAGCTTGGATGCTCTCCACTCATTTATAATACAGAGTTCTGGCTTCATGGAGGTTAATTACAATATCTGACAGCAGATAGGAAACAATTCTTTTTAAATATTGCAGTAATCTTTTCTCACTCTCAGGTAGCTTACTCCTCAAATGCAACTTGCTTTGTTTTTTAGGAACTCATTCAACCCATATTGAAGTTAAAAGTCAGTCTACTGATGGAACTAGCTGATAACTATTTGACCACTGGCAGCATCCCAGCTGACAATGGCTACCAAGAGCCTAGACTTTTTAGCAATAATTCTGGGAGTTTTGTTGTTCTTTAAAAGCAGGTGGGAGGGATAGCACTTTCTCATGCATTTGTCTAAGACATAAAGACTGCAGTTAACAGCTCCATTCCTGAGATAAAGTGACAATTTAATTGTCATTTTATTTATTGCCATCCTTACAGTGGAAGGATAAAGCCCACCTGTTAATGTCATTGCTAGGTCAGAGCTTGAGGGTAAAGAATGAGCTCTTGCAGCCACCAAGAACAACCTTAAATATTACTACCCTCCACCTTTCAAAAATAAACATTCCTCTTGAGACTTGCCTTCTCTGAAAAAAAAGCGAGTACATTTACACAGATTTATACATACAAATATATGTATGTTTGGTTTATATAGATATAAAACAAAACCAAGACCCTATTAAAGAAAAAACAAAACCCTATTAAAACAAAGCATTGCTCCAAACACACAATTTTCCCCAAGAGAGTGATGAGGCTGAGCTGTTAGTGGCAAATAGATCCATCACTTCAGACTTGTGCTTGGATATTACTATGGAGAAAGTAAAATTAAAAGCCACATCAAGCATAATGGAGCACTCACTCTCCGCGTGCCAGAACCACCGTCCGTGGAGAAGAGGACACCCTCGTAAGAAGGGAGAGGTTGGCACAACTCTGAACTAGACTTCCAGGCTGCTTCAGGTAACCTTGGGCTGGGATAACAATTAGGAGGTGCTTAACCCTGTCCCAAACTTGTAGGTTTTTTGCAGCACCCAAACTGAGGAGGAAGCAAGGGGACCCCAAGGTTTTGCCCACCAATACAGAGTCCACTCATCTCCCTCATCTTCAGAGCACAGAGCTTGGGTAACCTGTGTGGTGCGTATGGGTTGGTGCAAAAAAGGGAATTTGGGGTGCAAAGACTCAAGACTTCAGCCCCTTTCCTTCTGCTTGACTGAGCTGAGGATGGTCAGGCTTAACTGAAGTCTTTTCACCTCACCCACGCCATGGCAAGCCTGACCCACATGCAATTCAGAAGGGATGCAGAAAACTCTGGTCTCAATCTATAATGTCTGTTAAGCAGATCCCGAGTTCCCCTCTCTACAGAGCAGACCAGGATAAAAGTGCTGTGTTCTCCTTCCCCAAATGAATCACGAGGCTATAGACAGACTAGTACAGAAGGTATTACAAATTACCAAATAAAATTACTAAATTCTTATCCCATTATTTTAGTGCAACCAAAGTTCAGCAGGACATAGGAATTTCTTAGCTAAACAACAAGTAGTGCAACCGTGCAGCACCCCTGGAACCTTGGTGGGGAGACGAGGCAAAAATGCACCCCCTTACCTACCACTGTAATGTATATAATAAAGGCTTCACAGTCAGAAAGTCTCTCTCCTCTTTTTGCGTAACCAGAAGAAAATCCAATCAGATAAAAAAAAAATTAAACTCAGATTGCATTTAGCTGGGGGAAAGACATGGGCTTGAAAGGGGGAGCAGAGGCACACAGGTGTGGTTGTCTGGTTGAGAGAGCTGGTCCCAATATGCAGGAGAAGGCAGGGGAAAAGGGGCGCCAGGGCTCTGCCCTTTTTGGGAGAGGTGGGGTGTGCTGTGGGAGGTAGTGGAAGGCAGGGCAGGGTGAAAAGGGAATAAAATGGTTGTGTCCTGCTTGGGAGAGGTGAGGTGTGATATGGCCCAGGGTAGGGAAGGAGAGGAGAAGCAGCAGGGCTATGTCCTGTTTGAGAGAGATAGGGCATGCAACTAGGCAGGGGGAAAAGAATACGACGACTGTGCAATAAGTGAACTTGGGGTGTGAGGATTGCAAATTTATTTCTAGCATAAATTAAAGCTACATCTCGAAGCACAGGGACAGACTCTTCCAACTGATCAGGTTCCACCTACACACAGCCCTGATCTGAAACTGGGATATCCTAGGGGAATAATTGCAACAAGTGCACTGAGGATTTTGTTCAGGGTGGGAAAGGCACCTAGGAATTCACTTAGAGAAAAAGTCATGTCATCGAACTACTGAATGTGGAAGCTGCTTAAGCAGATGTTTCCTTTATGTTTATTGTCCAGTAAGCGCAAACTCCTGTAACTGAAAAAAAAAAAAAAGATAAATAACCAAAAAACCAATATGCTATTTCTCAAATTCTAAAGCTGAAGGGTTGTGCAGGTGTTTAACCGGTGTCTCTGGGTTTGGAAAGACAACCTGGATTAGGGCGGCTGGCTGGATGTGGAAAGGCCATGAACTAGCTGGGGCACCACAGGGTGTTGGTTGGGCAATCTGTTGCAAGGATTTGGCAGCTTTGTCACAGGAGAAAATTATACTGGGTATTCATGCAGGCTATTGCAAAGCTGTTTAAAGCACTACAGAGATTAATAAGTAATTTAAGTGGTTTAAAGGAATAGGAGGACAAATTTATTGTACTCAAGTAACAAATGATGCTAAATATGGCAGGATCCCAAACTCCATGAAGAATAGGTGTGTGACTAAGCGGCATCTTGATCAAATGCAACGCCAGCCTATGGATAGGTGCGTTATTGTTATTGAACAGCCTGCAGATGCTTAAGCAATACTTAAAAACATAATACATCTGCCATTCCTTTCTGTGTCAGACCACTGGAGAGATGAAGGGCAAATATCCGGAGTCCTCGCAGGAGGCCATGGAAGACCCAGACATCATGGAGTCAAATTCCAAATTTTGAAAAGTCTTTACCTTGAGACAAAATTCCATTTCAGGACATACTGAATAGTGAGTAATACCAGTGAAATGATCCTCAGACGTGACATTTCAGCAACAGCTCATGAAGAGTGAGTAAGCAAAGCTGAAATGCCCTATTAATATCATAGCTGCCAAAACAACAGTAAAGTCTTTCCCTCCTTGTCATGCATGCTGTAACTAAAACATGAACTGGCTAATGGCACAATTCTTGAAAAAATATTACATTAGTATTTTCCTGGAGGATGCCCACTCATAAAAATGGTATTTCGACTAAGAAGAGGAGAGTTTTTCTGCAGGAGCTGAGAGAATTTTCAACAAAGTATGGAAATTGCTTTAACATATTCCACTTATTTTCCTCCTGAAAATAGGAGCTGATTAAAAGTTGTACAAATAAAATGTTATTATAGTATAGTTGAACTACTAATTCATATAAGCATTCAGTTACATGATTCTCCTGCCCCTTTTCTTGGGAAAAAGAAAGGGTAAACACATTCTTTCCTCCTCTGGATTGAAAAAGTTGCTGGCAGAAACGCAAAAGCTGAGGAATGAGAGGAGAAATTTTTTTTTAACAACACTGAACACAGCACATAAGCTTTACCGAGAGCGTTTCAAAGACACTAGAAAACCCTATAGCACATACCAATATTACTTTAATCTACCTCTCAAGTAAACTGTCAATCCCACACACTATCCAAACTTTCCATACCATCTGGCAGGAAATTTACAGAGAACCCGAGAAAATTCCTCTGATTCCAGTCCGGATGGACCTAATGGTGTGATTTGTGAGGCTGATCTAACTAAGCATTGGATATTTGTCCTATGCATAGCCAAATTTCTTGGCTCTTGGAGGAGGCATTCATTTTTTATTGACAGAATGGAGAAGGGTAAACAAACAGTATGCAATCAAGTATTGATTCAAGTATTAGGAACCCGAATACTTGCAGACTATATATCAGCAGAAAGCAAGAGGTTGAGGTCTGGCCCTGCTGGAAGAGATCCAGAGATCTCTACTAAAAGACTTACTTAGATTAGAAGAACAAATAAATTCATTAGGTATATCAAAGTGAGCTATTGCACTGTACGCATGCAACATAAATAATAACGTTCTACAACCAGGTAGCTCCATAATATCCTATAGCAAATGCCTCAGTAACTCTTCTGGATACGATCTGACTTCCAGTCAGGAATACGATTTACCAGCCACACACATCCCACTCAGAGAGCTAACTTATGACACCAGTGATATGGTCTCAGGATTAGTCCTTTGGCTTTTCTGTGGCTGCTGGAGATGTAAAAATACAACCAGGCTTTCAACACCACAGGTGCCCCTGACTGCGCAGGGAAGGCCTTTTCAAATGGTTTCATGATAAGAATTGAATACACTGTTACTGTGAATCGCACTGCTTCTTATCACGGTTTCCAAATTGCACATATAAATAACTTTCTGCAATATTAGCAACAAGAAAACCACCTGAGTGAAAAGTATACTGCATAATGCATATAAACTACATTCGCTCACAGCCCCTTATGCTGACTGAGGCACTATATGGTGAAGTAGGAATCTAGCGTCTTGATCAAATATATATACAAAAAGTCAGTATTGCTCAAGTTCAGGTGTTTTCTTTTTCTCTCTCTAAAACAGAGACAAACTGGTTTGATGAAACCATGACTCTGATGGAATCTTTACCTCCTGCCAGAACTGAGCGTCAGCGGAGTTGCTTCTGAGGGTCCGAAATAAACGGGTTTCCACTGCTAGTTTCCAGATCAGCCCAGATAAGAAGTGCAGAAGCACCAAGAAAATGGTTGTTATTGCAATATTTCCAGGCCACATTTGAAGCAAGAAAAAAATATATCTCATTTTTAAAGTATTGCTAGCCAATTCTGGAAATTCATAATATGCAATGTCTCAGATATGTATTCAAGCTCTGGGTGCTTATTAAATAGTAATGTAATCTGAAGTGTTGGGAAAAACTGGAAACTTAGAGTCCCTGAAACAAAGTTTGTATCATATTTATGACCTTTTTTGGTTAATGCAACCAGTGCATCTTCATTGCACGGTTACCCTGGGTAATCTATATCTGAGCCTAACCAAAATCCAGATATTCTCCCATAACAATTTATATATTGTGATGGTATTTAAATTATAGGTGACTGAGACACCATGGCTAGGGTTCTTTATGCTCACACCCCCTGTGGTATTAGCTTAGCCAAGTTTGTCACCTGTGAGGAAACGTACGCGTCCTCTGAGACACACTCGGGAGAATACTGGGAAGAACATTGGAGGACTATCTGCATTCAAGTCATTTTGCCTCAAGCTTCACTACAAAATGTGTGATTTGCAGCCCAATTTAAAGAAAATCCCACTCTCTCATCCGTCTAAGTTAATTTAACAGCCCTCCTGCTTTGAAGTTCAGACAGACTTTTTTAATGAGGATTGAAGTAAAATGCGCAGGATAAAACTCATACAAGAGCTCCAATTAACAGGCCAGTTATGACACACCTAAATCCCATTTCTCCACCATTAGCAAAGCAGGAACACCACTAAACCACACGACTGATCTCACCTGGAGAGATTTGTGTGTGTGACCTACGATGCAACAGTGACAGCAGTTCTAATATGAAAGCGGTCAGAAATAAAAGCAGACAGCTAGAATTGTACAGTCAGAGTGCATAAAAAAGCACCCCGCACAAATGCAAATATAGCAATCTAAGGCAAACACAGTCAGCTTCACATGCAGAAGAGGAACTGGCTTGTATGGGGTGAAAAACCAGACAAGAATATTTTTAATTGCATCATTGAATTATTCAATGCAATGACCTCAGAGCATGTTATTAACAGGAATTAATTTTCTATTGCAGCTCTCCTTTTGTAGATATTTATTAGTATTTCCAATTTGCAAATAAGGGATGCTGATTATGAAGCAAAGCCTACTAAAGCCAGCAGAAGTCTTTTCTCCAAGCTGAGAGGGCAAGCTATGGGATCTGTTCGGCAAGATAGAGAGAGGATATACTAATCTTGTTTGTACATCTTCAGACTAAGAAAAAATGTTGTGCTTCCAGCTATCAAGGGTTCATTTTTTATGCCTGCAACAGAAAAATACATCAGGTCCTACTTCTTTGACAAGATAATAGCGAGGCAAACCAACGTGGCAAGGCCACAAGCTATCACTTTTATTATTAAAAAGTACATGAAGACTTAAAAACAGTCTTTGTCTATTTTTGAGCATCAAGGTTCAGAATTAAAACAATCGTTTACATGAATTTTATTGTCTTTCCACCTAATCGTGGCTGCATGCACCTAAGACAGTAGAAGAGTAAGAAAGCAGCAACTCAGGCTGCTGACTGAACTAAACTGAAATGGACGTTTTCCCCATGCTGGCTGATTTAATAAACTAGCCAACGCATTCTCAGCATCAAGTGACAAAGCTTTATCAAAGAAATCACTTTAGAAAAATCACTAGGAGACCTATTGGCTGTAACACAACAGGTTAAAATTATCCACAATAGTTGGTAGTCTCATTTCTATTGTTTAATATCCCCAGGAAAAAAAACAGAGAACAGAAGGGTCTGGGAAGAAAATGGAAGTAGAACTGAGTTTAAAATTAGTTTTGTATTTTGCAGTGGAGGTTAAAAGGAAGCCCTAAACTGAAAAAGGCTGATGTCTTCCACTGCAGATCGAGCTGTCCAGTCAGCTCACAATCTCTGCTGTTGTCAGGAAGTTAAACATTATCATCATTATATTTCTGTTTTGCTGTGGAATCAGTAAAAATGCAAAGGACCTGCTGCCCTTGCAAACATTGCCCAAGCCCTGTATTTTCTGAAGAGTTTGGAAACTGCCAAAAAGAAAGCAGTAGTGCCGAGAAGTTCAAAACTGTTCATTTAAGACCAGCATACTAAATTCAGAGTGTATAAATGAAGAATTCCTTATAAAACTGCTCACTGTGACCAACTAATTGGCTTCTTTTTGCCCTTTATATGAAAAATCACGAGGGATACTAACAGAAAAAGGAGCGTTGGTGGTCACGTCCAGCTGATCCGCTCATTTGGCGGCATCTGCAGAGCTCGCTATTATTTTGTAAACTGTTACAAAATCTTGACATTATTGATCAACATCAAGGCTGCCACCAGCTTCCTTTGACTCGCTATTTGTGAGCTTATTACCCCATTGATTTTTATCAACATACCATAACACAGATGAACGCATGGCTGAAATAGCAATGAGTAAATTTTTCAGCGAGATGTTTTCCTTCTGGGAAGTGATCCTTTGTAGTCTCATGCATAATACCAAAGCTTCGTGTATTTAAAAAAAAAAAACCACCCAAGCATAAAGGATTTAGGCTGGCAGTTATGTACTTTCAGCCAGTACATGAAATAGTTTTCCACGTTTTCAATATGCAGTTGGAAATTTTTTCATTGACTGGTGGACACAGATTATACAAATCTTTGCTTAGCTAACACCTTGGAGCACAAGTTGTTCTGCTCCGGTACAAATGTAGGCAGAGTCGATGTCTTCAAAGGTTATATTATGCTGACTGTTAAAAAATGCATAGTATTGACCCACCATCATTCTCTCAACAATTCTCCTATTAACAGTGCTCTTTGCAAGCAAAATGACTTTTTCTACTCCTAGCTTAACCTGGGCTCTGGTAGTTAAATTAGGTTTTTAGTGTTTGTAAATCAGTGGTAACTTATCTCTACAGAACTGGCTGAATGCTAGTTACAAATCTACTGCTCTTATATCGCCTTTCCCAGAGAAGTATTTTAATGAATTAATTTTTTTAAATAAAATCACAACTGTCCTTCAACTCTCAGACTGCAGCTTTACAGCCTTCTTGCCCAAAGAACCAGCTGCTGGTACTATTGCACTGACCAGAAGGATGTTGAAGGAGCGTTGAAGGAGCATTGAAGGAAAATCAACATTTTCCAAGCTGGAAACAAATGTTGCATTTTTTCCAAGATCCAACCACGAAATGTGGTGAGAGTGGTACTATTCTGTCAGCAGTATTAGGATTTCTTTGCTGAGCTTTACCCTACCTCTCTCTTTTCCCTGCTCACATCCATGCACGATTTTGATGAAACAATCAGTTCACGCCGTTAGTGCCTATACCTTAGCAGCCACAAGCACTATCGTTATGTGACCTCTCCTCTCACAGTTTCACCTTACACCAGCTAATAAACATCATTAATAAATTCACTTTATAGAAATGGCTCCCCCTTTCTTACCCTTACCCATCCTTATTCTTTACAAGGAGGGGTTTTTTTTTAAAAAATTATCTCAGTATCAGAGCCCTGGTGCTTTCTCCGCCAGAGTATCTGCTCTCATACCACGTGGTGCCTGGCTAATGCCGTGCAGTCAATTATGCAGTATCTGGGCAGAGAAGCAATCCCGGCACGTATGAACGCAATGTTAAAGTAATAACCTGATGTCTCTTTCTTAGCCTGATCCTTACCACTGCTGCTAGTGGGAAACGGTCTCTAAAAAACAATCTCACGCCTCTTTTTCGTTCTCCATCTCCTTCCCTGTTTTAGTAAAATACTGGGTTTGTGTTAGGCGCAATTATAGTCAGGCATACAGAAAGGAGAGGGGTTTGTTCGTAATGTTCCACTTTATCAACTAGTAGAGCTCTCAATTTTTGTATACTGATATTTAACATAGCAGTAGAAATACAAGCAAAATTGTACGCACTCACGCACACTGCCAAGATTGGGCTTGGCTGTTTTTCTCTTCTTAAAGAGGGCACGGAAAACTGTTTACCATACTTGGACTAAAACCATCTCAGGCTGTAACTGGTTGTACCTTTTTAACCTACATCACCATGGGATATACATATAATCAATATGATATGAACCGTTTTCATGATTACATTACATTTTTCATTTAGAAGTTTGAAAAATGATTCCTCCTGCTGTTTTCATAACACTGCTACCATAGCATTGCACAATTTTGCTTGGGAGGGCTAGGAAATATTAAAAAATGACAAAACGCAAAAGCTAAGTTATACACCTGCAATTTCTCCGCTGCCACTGCTAGCATTTACCACCCGACCCTCTGTAATTTCTGTCGAACGCCTCGGCTCTCACTCTCACAGTCAGAAACCTGAATCTTCAAGCTCCAAAGAAGAGGTTATCACTTCAATCCTTTTGTGGGCAAATTGCTTAAACTCAGCTGTCAATCAACGGTCCACTCCAGCATCGGAGCTGATTTGTACCTATCATGGGTATTTTCTCGACGGGTTCTCACAAGAAAGCTGGAGCAGAGAAAGTGTGTTTAATGGCACCATCACACTGATGACACATTTTCTGCAGATAACATTTGCATTATATGTTTACTGTTTGCAGAGCATCTGGAAGACATCAAATGAAAAGGAAGACATATTTCCTTTGCTGAGGACATATTCCAACAGAAATGAGAACACGAGTCCAGAGGAAAACACTTCAGACGGGGAAGCCTGGATTAACTTTGACTCTTCCTCCTGCTCCCTTCCTGCCTTCTCCATTTCTTTCCATCCTACTCCATTACCTTTCTGTCCCCTGATTTTTTTGTCCCTGTTCCTCTCTTACTTTGGAAAAAATATATCTAAAGGAGGAGAAAAGCAGATGCACTCATATCTTACTCCCATAGTTTCAGCGATTTATGGATTTTGAATATGAATAGAGATTGAAACTAATCAACAGATGGTTGGAAACATGAATATTCATGAATTCTGAATCCCTGTATTACTCTGCCAGGTATTGTTTAGATGTAAAGAATATATGTGTTGTCTAATCACCACCTTTGGAAAAGAAAGCTAGCAGTCTCCTCAACTGTCCTTTGTCTCATGAAGTGCATATATTGGACAATAAACTGTGGTACACATGTGTGTCCTTTGAAAAGGGAAAAAGAACTAAGACCTGACAAATATCTTTATGAATCTCTAATGCTCTCTGCTTGAAAAATCAAACTATCCCCAAATTTCACTTTGGTGACAGGCAGGAGTGAAGTATCTTAAGTACTGCTATAAATTAAATATTAATTTAGATTTGCAATTCCACAACCTAAAGAAAATCTAAAGCGCTCACAACAATGAACCAGTAAAGAAATGTGACATAAAGTATTTATTTACACTTAAGCAGGCACCAACATTTAGCAGCAATCTATTTTATATAAGTAATAAGCTGCTGCCACCTTCTGAAAAAAGCTCAGCATGACTACAAATACCATCTTTCTCACAAAGCCAAAGTAACATGAGATACGTGTTCTGAGCCAAGAAAAGTAGGCAACAAGACAAGTTCTGCTCCAGCATGAATACAAAAAAAATCTGCTGCACTTACACATTCTTGGCCAAGAAGCTAATCTGAAGGTGGCCTCAATGCTTCCAAGCACAAATGTAAAAGTATGTCATCCTTATCCCAACTCAGCAAAACACTGTGACATCTACTGACCATCAGACAGGCAAAAGTAAGTGCCACTGAAGCAAACCAGCAGCAGCACAGTTACCTCCTTTTAGCCATACCCTTCTTTACCTCTTAAACGCCCACCTGCTTGAAGAAGAGTCTGCTCTCCTTGGGGACACCTTCCAACCAGAACTTCCTCATCAGAGAGCAATAGAAAGTCAACATTTTTCTCAGTGGTTTCTGCAAAAACAATCTGCCCCTCCAAAGGTGCTGTCACCATCACTGACAAACAGGGGTCACCTTTCTGGTAGAACCGGATAAACCAAGAGTGGTGGCATGAGCAATCCTCTCTACCCTGTAAATGGGCCACCGCTAATCAACACTGGCTGTGTGCTGCTCCAGAACTGAGACCTTCTGCTCAAGCAGAGGAGCCCCAAATTTTTGTTGGCTATGAGGACATGATGACCTGGTGCGTTTGCTCCCTCTGCCAACTTCAACCGCCATGATGTGGTACAAGTTTATTTATTTTTCACATTCTGGTGGCACACGTAGTACGAGAGGGTAAAATGGCAGAGCAGTGGCAAATCAGCGTCACTGCTGGCATATCAGTGCTTCACAGTCAGTACCTCTGTTATGAATAGGTTGATTACCTCTCCAAAATTTTCCCAAACAATAGAATCATGGCAGTTTAGCCTGATTTTCAAAGGAAATGAGGATTATATCATCTTACTGTCCTGCTGCTCCATTCACCTATAACCTTTGAATGCAATGACTAATGCATTCAGAGGTTTCAACTAAATTTGTTAGGACATGGAAAGTCATAAAAGAACATAATTTCTAGAAATTTAGAGAACCCACAGAGCACACAGCCGGAGAAATGCAATCTTCAAAAGCTTCACTGCTGATGAACCAACTGCTTCAAAGGATCACTGAACTACAGTCCCATGATTTGGGGGAGGAAGAGGAAAAACCATAATCCAAACTGTAAGCTGCATGCAAATTTCCTAGGCAACACACCTATGGGCCCATGATGGCAGAAGGTTAAAGTAGATTTGTTTTGGAGGCAATTCTGAGTTATGCTGGGAACATGGCCTAAACCAACCCCCAAAATATGAAGGATATTCAAATTATCCTGCCATAATGATCATTTTTTGATGCAGCTATTAAGGCTTTTCCAGTAACTCGAGAAACGTAGGAGTCTATACTTAAAGAGGCTTGCAAGAGTGAAACAAACCAATACGACAACACGGAATTACCACCAGACCTCTCATTACGAAAGAAAAAACACATGTATTGTCCCTTGGTATGCACTGCAAAGCCCATCACCAGCTCCACACGCTTACTGCCATGTTTATCTTCCATAATGCTAGTAAATTGTTCTCAGAGCGCCATTCCAGCGGCACATATACATGTACAAATAAAATAAAGATGATTTGGGGCTTGCTGATTTTCAGGGAAGTCATACTGTTATTAATTTGTGCCGCAGATTCAGCCTCAATTTCACAAGAAAATTAAAACAAAAGTTGTGACAGGTGTAAAGCTGATGATTTTTTTTTTTTTTACTGTGGAGCGTTTCTCTAAAAGTCATTTAGCCTTTACTACAAAAACTTGCATGAGCATTTCTTCACCACCATCTCGGGTGGTTAAGACCCCCACCTGGGATTTTATGCTAAAACTGAAGAAGCCCCAGCTTTGCTCGTTACACTTTTGACTAAAGGGTTTTCCTTTTTTTTTTTTCTTTTAATTTCTGAGCAGAAACGCTACACCTGGGATAGAGCCCTCCCCAGGTTTGGTGGGGTTTTTTTTCTGTTTGTTTCCTCATGTTCACACAACTGGTGCCCTTCAGAAACCACCAGTGTTTCCAGCGGCCACTTACCCCCGTGATCCATAGATGCCACCTCGCTGCACGGACTCCCTTATTTATGAACAAACGGTGAGGCACTGGAATAGGTTGTCTGGAGAGGTGGTGGATGCCACATCCCTGGAAGTGTTCAAGGCCAGGCTGGATGGGGCTTTGAGCAGCCTGGTCTGGTGGGAGGTGTCCCTGCCCAGGGCAGGGGGTGGGAACTGGGTGATCTTTGAGGTCCCTTCCAACCCGAACCATTCTGTGATTCTATTTACAACAAGCGTCAAACGATTTTCGCGGGAGTTTCTGTGTCGCGTTTGCCAAGGGACCCAGGTGCATTTAGCGCACTTTTTTCAGAGGAAACCGCTTCTTTTGGGGACTGGAAAGGGCCGGAGCGGGGGGTGATACCCCGGCCCCCGGTGGGCGTGGCCGAGGGGAGGGGGGCGTGGCCGGCGCGGCCC